>BOSO01005511.1:0-76720 GCA_018403395.1 Gorsachius goisagi
CCAGCTCTCTTGGACTCCCCTACCTTCAAGAGCCTTAGTGCATGGAATTCTTCCAAGTAGGTCCCTGAAGAGGCCAAAGTTAGCTCTCCTGAAGTCCAATGTGGCAGTCCTACTTATTGTTCTGCTTCCACCTCTCAGAGTCCAGAAGATCCTTTTATACAGATACAGATATATACACACACAGCCACCCAGATGTTTAGACCACAAAATCCAAATAGTTCAGTTCCTGTTGCAATAGAACTTTTACTTGCACAAATACTTTAGTGAGATCCCAGCACCAACTTCCTCTGTCTGAGGCAACATGACCCAATCTTTCTTTCTTATACTCTCAGTCACAAAGAAATCAAAGATTTGAAATAGAGATGACATGGCTTTTGACCTATTTCTGGAAAAGTATGTTCCCAAACATTCCACCTCACCCCATGAAATCCTCAAAATCCACAGCTAGCAACAGATTTTTAAATCATATAGCAACATAGTAACTTCAGTCCCTCTTTCAAAAATAGAGAATGGTAAAATACAGACTTTTAACCAGAAAGTAATGAAAGTTACACCATAAGATCTCCTCAGACACATGCAATACATTAAAAATTTAAAAGATCCATGAGCATGACTATAAAACTGCAAGACACCTGGATATATCACAGCCTGATCAGTCCGTTAGATTACAAATCTGTATAGCTCCATTGCCAAAATGTACGACTGCAAATCAACCACTAATTAGTGGATGACATAACTTCAACAAGATTAGAAAGATATTTAGACCTTCACAAGCAAAATTTTAGTACTACAAAATAAGGTAATGAGAAGCTGGTGTCAGATTTTTCTAGGTGGCAGTTTCATATTACATAGTGGATGCCTTCAGATCTTGCTTCAAGTGCAGCTGTTCTAGAGACAACCATCTGAGCTGTAATTAGATAAGCACATCAGAATTTAAAGTCTGCATATTTTACACTTTATTTGCCAGTTTGTAAAGGCTTATTACCTAAGAATTTTCCCAGCTCTGTAGCACACAGATTGCTCAGTTTGGTGAATTATGTTATCCTGGTTGCTATGGTTCCTCAAAGAGTGAAAACAAAAAAAAGCCCAAAACACCCACAGGTGAGAGAAGAATTCAGTGGGCTAAATGGCTTCATGATGTGGCTACCTCCTGTTTGATATACAGTTTTATGGACACACACATATCATACCCTCATCATTACTTCATTTCCTAGTGTAGCTTTTATGTAAAAAAAGGAAAAGTCAAACAAAACCCTAAGGATCCCAGTCTGGAAACTAACATACTGATAAACGCTCCCACAACTGTCCTGGACTCCCTCATTCCTCTGAAGGCAGTTCCAGGCAAACAGAAATTTGATTCTAATTTCTACCACATTTCTGTGTTGAAATGTAAAATCACAACTCCGTTAAATCAAACTTCAGAGTTTAACCTTGATGCATCCCCCAGAATTCTGCCCTAAATAGCCATGACTTACCTACTAAACTAATATTGAATGCTTTTAATCATGATCATAGTTTGACAAGTTCTTGCTGTCCATTCCTAAAACTCTATCTATAGTACATGTATCTCTAACCAACCCTACTCTGAAAAGGTCACTATAAGAAACATCATTACTACACAAGTGCTTTTAACACTATTTATCTGTAACATAACTAGTCTAAAAAGCAATTAATTGGGGAATAACAAGGACAGGAACTATCAGACAGAACTGAAGTAAAGAAGATAGTGAGACAAAGACCTGCAATATCTGCTTGCTATAGTAATACTTCTTGAAACAATATCAGTTTCAAAAGAGTACCTACTGTTTTCTTCTCGATTCTCACAAAAACAATTCCTAATTATCTTAGTCCAAAATTTCTTGTTATTTACTGTATCTGATGCATCAGTTACCATGACAGCCTAAAGCAACAGTTCAAGGCAATTTCAGCCATATTTTTGAGAATCTTTAATTTTCCATTATGTTTAGCTGCTTGTCAAAAGAACTATCTTCATAGAAGATACAGTCCCTAGCCTAACAACCATAGAGGCTGTAGATAAAAAAAACAACAATGAGAAGAGGAGGTATGGTTAGATTCATATACAGATAGATCTATACATATTCATAGATTCATATCAGCGGATCCAGGAACTACATGTTCTCCAAGTCAAGAAATAAGGAAACTCTTCACAAACCGTGACAAAGAAACCTCTGGCTGCAATTTTGAGGGGCCAGATTTCCCTGAAATTGTTTTTGTGAAGAGTTAAAGTGTTCCTTCATAAGGCAGCTAAGACTAAATTTTAATTACAGCTCAAAGAACTCTAAAGGGACTTGTTTGGAGACGGAACAAAGACAAGAGCTACTAAACAGAAGAAAAGTAAAGAGCGTTTGTGACAGGAAATTGTGGTTAAAGGCTAACTTGGTTTTGTGAAGCATGAGAAAATACAAACCCAAATTTACATCTAGCAAAAAGGACAAAAAACAATTCTGCAGCATTCTCCCGTCCAGAAACCATGCCCCCCACTCATTCTGCCATCTACCTTTAAATTCAATCAACTTGTTCTGGCTCCTCAAATCACTGTCCCCTCAATTCTGCTGGGTGGGGCAATGACTCTGCATCTCCCACCTCTGTTTCTTCTGCCCAAAAGAATCCTTTAAAGGAAAATTCACCACCCTAAGCCTACATGATGTCTTAAAAGAGACATTGAAAACAATATGCAAGACATCATAAGTATGTAAACTAGGTAACTACCTAATTTGCCTTAAATGTCCCAGTGGTGTTACATGAAGCTTGGCAGACACAGATAAATTGATATTTTAAATAGATGGTGCAATTTCCCTGTCCAATATTTTAGCTGCTGCACTATCCTATACCACTTCTCCAGTACAAAAAAGTAGTAGAGAAACTTTTAGAATTGAAAAGGATGCCTGAATCGTGACATCATTTGATGCAACTCACTTGCCCAACTTACTCAGGACTAGTCCTAATGTTGATAGTGAGCTGCATATGCCACTGACCCAGACCATAATTCTGCTCAAGCTGAAACATGAATGATAGCCTGGCAGCCAGTACCATTTTCTCAATTCAGACATAATTTGTCAAAATCTCAAACAGGCAGTAATTTATAAATGGCAACTGACTTAAACTTAAGCAATTTTTCATTTAGGAAACCTTTCCAAAAGGCATTAAGAGCCCTCATTCCTAACCAGAAGAGGGCTAAACTTAAGGCTAACAATTTCTGCAATGTTTATCAAAATAGGAAAAAATTCTCTTTACCATTTGCCTTATTTTCTGGTGTAGATGCTATACAGTTTCTACAATATTGAACAGGATCAGTAGCATTAAAACAAAAAAAAACCCTACTCACAAATCAAAACAAAACAACATAGTCATTTCTAATCAATACTACTGGGAAATGCTGGCAATAAAATTCAGCAGTGGTTTAATGGCAATGCTTCTGAGCTTTTCCTTTCATCTTTTCAACTGCAAAGTATAAAACTGATGCTTCAGATGTTTCTGGTCATAATAAAACTTACACAGATGCCTTCCTGCTATGGAAATGTGCAAATAGCTAAGCAGCTGGAGATATTAATTAAAATCACAAGCCTCAACATTTCATTACACAGTTGTGTATATTAGAGCAAAAGAATGAAAAGTTAAATCAAAAATAGCCTGTTAATAGCAACGTGAGACTTTCAATTTTAGCAACTAAATTCCATCTTATATTGTGAGACTATACTATGGGATACTGAATACAGAAGAGGAGGGCAAACAATCCCCAATGTACTCACTAGGAGGATAAGAGAAAATAGTGCTGAAGACTTCCACCACATGCTAAATTACATCCTTGAGTAACTTGCTTTACAATACTTCCCAGCTGCAAAAGAGATAGGCAGATGCTTTGGTTCACTCAAGGAATAGTTATGCAACCCACTTCTCCTGTGCCTTCCTGGCCTGGCTTTGTAAAGCACGTTCAGAATGGCTGCTGACAATTCTCTATCAAAGATTGCTCAAGGTATTCTACCTTGTGCAAGCTGTCAGAGAAATTAAGGAGCCTTAACCAACCTACTTCAAAGAGGAACAGCAAATGCCAGATACATAAATCCAAGTTCTTGTTCTGCCACACAGACCTGTATCTCTGACAAGTAACAGATCCTCTGGTGCATCTGTGTATTGGAGAAAACTGCTTTCCTTAATCACACGGGAAAGATGCAAGATGCTTAGTTTTTTACAGTAATGCAGCCAGAGAAAAACATATTAGACAATTTCATCCCTTTCATTTGGCATGAAGAAAATGAACATGAATCAAACTTTGTAATGTTTTAATACTGGCAATAACATTCTCCAAGAAGTTACCACTCTTTGCAATGGCAATACTTAAATTTATATTCACTACATTTGAGGTTCTTGTAAGGATCAGGGGCCCCTTCTAGTTGTCAAAGCAGACATGTTAAGACAGCCTGACCAGAAGTTGTACACCAGAAATGATAGAGAAAAGAAAGAGGAAAGGCTGAGCAATGTACTGGCTGATGCAATGTAAGCAATTTAAGTGTTCCGGCTACAGGTCTAAAAGCCTTCTGCTTCTATGGAACTTCCATACTCTGACACACAAATGTGTTTCCTAAGGCACTGGTCTCTCTCACCTGACCATATAACTTGATCACTAAAACCCTGCCAAAGATGCAATCACGTAATCAACCTGCAGTGCACTATTTTTTATGTCTTTTATCACTTTAAGAACTACACATTTAAGCTTTTTCTAATGCTTAAAAATCTGGGGTTTATATCACACTTTTACAGCAATTTCATATTTTTACCATATCATATAGTTTCACTAGAACTTATATATAATACATGCATTGCAGACACATAAATACGCAGCAGGATGTGAAGTAGTTTGTACACAAGCATGAGTGTCAGCCTAGGATATTAGTAGCTTTTCCATTTGCAGTTATTATTCCCTTAAGTCTAACACTAAATAGAAGGAATCAGACAGACAAGTGTTCACTGAGTGAAGATCATGATCTGACATTTCTGTAAGTACTTTACTGAGTTTGCCAGCCTTTAGTGACTTTGTTACAGAATATGAAGCTATATATGTATTGAGCGAGGACGCTGAAACTCAAACTGCAGTTTATTTCAATCGATATTTCTTTTTTGAAGCCAGGGACTCTCATGTAGCACTCATCTGACAGCCTTTGATGTGAACAGCATTAATAAATGCTGACATTTAGGTTGATTACTCTCCCCCTACAAGCATGGACTAGTCAGACACTAACGAATCTCTTCACTCTTTCTATTTGAGTTGTTGCTGTTCCTGTCCTGCTTGCTACCACTCAGTTTTCTCTGTAACTTTCAGTGCACCAAAAACATAGGATTAGAAAACCTGACACTAACAAAATGTGTGATGTTATTAAGCACTGGCAGAATCTGTAAAAACCGTAACTAGAATTAATATCAGTGACACGTGTCTTTCTGATGTCTATACAGTAATTCTTAAACTACCACCACCTTGCTTTCATTTCAGTGTAGATAAATCACACACTTTGGGGTAGATAGTTGCTTTCTCAAATGACCTGCACATATAGTAACAAAGAGTACACCCCCCTGGAAGGAAGGAAGAAACAAAGAACATTGTTTTGAAGGTCCACAGAGCATTCAGGTTGAACCAGATAGGCTATCTGGCACACTGAAAGGTGTCATTACAGGGAAAGGTTATCCTGATGCCCCCCAGTGATTCCCCCTGCATTGATTCACTAGCTTGCTCTTCCACTTGCAAAGCCAATCACGCTTTTTAAGGGAAGACTACACAACTTACTAAACAAGATGCTTTTTTTTTTCTTTAGGTTATGAAACACATCAAACGCTCTCCATCTCAAAATGTTTCTAATTAATTTTCTATTAAAAATGCTCTATTACTAACATAAAAATGTATAAACAGTTTATTCAGGAAAAAAAGTGTATATAAAAGCCAGCAAGGTCCTGTGAATCCTTCTTTCAGAATAGGAACTCAGCAAAAATCCTCTCCTTAAACGCTGTTAGCTTACCAGACACTATAATCTTCCTCCTGTTGAGTTGAAAGCCAGTCATTCTATTTAGAATCCTAACCCAAATTCATAGTATATTGCTATTCCAAAAAATGGATCCTGGCATTTCATGGAGATTTTTTTTTAATCTGAGGCTATAAAACAATAATTAATAGTGAGGAAATAATTTTTAAAAATTTAGTACTGAGGACAATCACAATGCAACAGAGTAATTAGAATACAAAACTGAATGACTTAGCAGATAATGTTCTGAAATGCAAACTAATTCATTTACAGGGCTTAAATACCTTTCTTTTTAAGATACATCATTGACTGCTGCCCTGGGAAAAATTATTTAATACATCTAAAACATACGTAAACAAACAAAAAAACTCACATGTATTAAAACAACAGCAATTACCCATCTTTTGTTTCATTAATACCAGCAACTATAGATTTCATCCATTTTTCAGCAGTACAGCTACCTGCAAGATTATCCTCAAATAAGATTATATGAGTAACCCTTAGGTTTCATCAGGAATGTTATTTCAGCTAAATACTTAAGAAGTTAATATACACAATAGCATTTTGGACAATGACATTAAAATAGGCAGCACTTTCCTTATGAACAAATAATCTGACGTTTACATTAATGTACATAAATTAAACCCTCACAAAGATTCTCCCCCAAAAGTCTGTTTGATTTTATATGAAAAAGCTGAAACTGAAATCACAACAGTTACGGTTTGTGTTAAGATATACATACATAGTCTTTACCTTGTCAGTTCAATCTTTTTCTATTTTTGTTACTTTTTATTTTTTTAAGCACAGTATTGCTGGGTGTTCTGCACTCTGATTTCCACACCTAAACTGAAGCAGAGATCTTAAAACCTTCCACTAAGGAGTTTTTAACATCATTTGGGAAGAAATTAACAATCACTGCATACTCCCCATAATCGTTTATATAAGATGCAAAACTACATCATCTCAGCTGAGCAGTAGCCTTAGAAACCGAAATATCAAGATCAGTCCAGCTATCTTTATACATACTTGAATTAAAAATAATTAAGGATTTGCCTTAGTAAAATTTTAGGATTTATCAAATTACATAACAAATTATTCAATACATGTCCAAACATGGATTTTTATGAACATTTGTGACAATGTGTTCTAACATAGAAAACATTAATTTAATTGTTGCCAGGAACACCATCCTTTTATCAGGGTGTTTTATCAGATGTTTGTTCAATAAAGACCTGCTTATTTATGCACTAAGATATGCTTATTTATGCACTAAGATCTGCTTATTTATTATGCACTAAGGAGCAGGAAGAGCAGGTCTGTGTAGTGGACCCAAATACACGCTGCCTGCATTTGTTCGCTTTAGTTTGGACTATCTCTGGTCTGGTCCCGTTCATTGCTGGCTCCTCCCCAGTTGTGACACACTGATCCCACCAGTGTCCTCCTGAAGCATATCTAGTTTTGCCATTTTCAGTCCAAAAAGGAATCCAGTTAATGTGCTCCAAGACTGCTTGCTCCATGGGGTGAACCAAAGCGTACAGTAACTGGAGATGACTGAGAGTTCCTGATCAGAACCCACGCCTTGACCCAGACACACGAACTGCAACACCCTTCACAATGCAAGACAATGAAACCCTCCAGCCACATATGCATTGCCTGTTGCTTTATCTTGTCTTAGTCCAAGATACATACTTGCATTTGGATTGAATGCTGATATCATTACAGGGAAAAATTCGATTTTTATTATTATTTCTTTTACAGCAATTTTTTTATATGTACAATGTAACAAAGGCACTAAAGTAATTCTTGAAAATAAACTAATAAAATATTCCACTGCAATGATACTCTCCCATGGTTTTCACCCCCCCAAACAAAATCAAGGCAGAAACATTGAGTGAGTGAACTGCAATGGGTAATTCTGAAACCACAGGAAAAGTATTCATGTTTTAAATTAGAAGGAAATATTGTAAAATCAAGTTAACACTCACAAGCCAGTTCTTGCTACTCTGCTACACTGGCACTTGTTAAGGAAAAACTATATGGCATTATCTAGACATTCTGGTTACTGCAGCATATGCAAAATCCCAAAATATGCACTACTGCATTTGGGTGGGATAAACCAAAACGGAAACCAGCTGGAGCTATTGTTTCCCTGACCTGTTCTGGTCTGACCACAGCCTAATTAGTACATAAAGACCATCGATTAGACAGTACTTTCTTCTCCTTTTTTCAGCAATTTGCAACATTTTGGGGAAAAGAAATTGTACAGAAGAGAGTCAGCCAGAGATTCTGGTCAGTTAGTCTACCTTTATATCAAAGAACAGCCACGATTGTGTTTAGTTATTCTGCCACATCCTAATATATGATGACCCATGACCTTCCTTCATCCCTTCTGCTCTGTACCATCTGTCTTACACACACTCTTGCCATTCTCTAACAATTCATTGTCCAAAAGCTTCCAGGCTGAGCCAGAAATTATATCTTTTGTGCTTAACCGTCCTCCATGGAGCCATAATATCCTGTTGCAGTTAGTTCTAAAACTTAGTTACATGCTGTGTGAAGAACTACTCCTTTTATTTGTTTTGAACACGCTCCCGATAATTTCATTTTGATGCGACCAGTTGTCATATTACAAGAGACAGGGAACAATCATTCCCCTTCCACCTTCCCTATATTACTCATGATATCACTGACCTTTTTCATATCCCTCTCCGCCATTTCTTTTCCAAAATGAGCAGTTCTAGTCCATTTAACTACTTCTCATACGGAAGCCATTCTATTGCCTTCTGCATTCTAGCTATTTTCCTCTATACGTGGCTAGTTCAATTAAATATTTTTCGAACAAGGACAAGAAGCATACATGGAATTCAAAAAGAAAGCTCAACTTGGACTTCTAACATCACAAAAATATTTTTTCTGTTTTGTTCTCTACCCCTTTCCTAATAGTTCCTAAAGTTATATTTGGGTTCAGGCCACTACTTAGCACTGACCAGACATATTAAAAAAAACTTGTATTATAAGCTCTAAGATCTCTTTTCTGAATGGTAACAGTTTGTCTAAAGCTTGCTATTGAGTTTGTAAATTTAGAATTGTTTTCCCCATGAATTATTTCACACTCTTCAACTCTGAATTTCATCTATGTCAATTAGAAAGCTGTTAGTTAACTTACTTTAATCAATGACATGGATACACTAGTGGTGGAGACTAGGGCACTATTTTAGCCAGTAAAGTCCTTAGAGGTGAGCCATAGGAACATAATAGCAATGAAAACCATCACTGAGCCATTACAGCTGTGAGCTACAACGGCGAAGAATGTGAACTGAAGTCATTTCATAGGTTGCATGAATGGTGTTGTGTAAAGCCTGATACAGCCTTTGGGCACAAGTAGCCAAGTATGTAGCTCCTTGTATTGCCTTCATGGAAATTACTCTGGCACAGCTGAAGGGAAATTATGGAGGTACCTAGAGTACAAGGCACACTTCTTGGAGTACACCAATCCTTTTCCAGTGCTTACATAGTCTCTGTGTGAACATGTTTTTCCTTCTATCTAGTCAGAACTTCCCCTGTTGCATCGTGTGTCTGTTGTCTCACATCCTTCCAGTGTGCTCCTCTAAGAGTGGTTCTATTTTCTTTAACACCATCAATCCCTTTGGGCAACACTATTGACTAATACATGGATCAACATTTTTACTCTACATGTAAAAACGCGTCCTTTAACATATCTTCTTCTCATGCCACACAAAGGACCAAGAATTTAATTACCACACATACTTCACCTGGAGGAATGAAGGTAGTCTATTAAAGCAATCTCAGTATGTTTGGAGGAATTATTTAAAATACAGACTGCTTAAGGGTAATACAACAGATGTTCTGTGTGAAAGAAAGTCCCAGTAACAAATTTCTAGGTAACTATCTGCAAAGCTGAGCCCACCATACTACTCTAATAGTCCCAGATCATCTTGACACTGTATTTTATTATGCTCAGTGGAGAATATTCAATTTCCTTAATGAACACTGAGACGAAAAGGATCAAGTCACTAATTTGAGTTCCCTACCACAGACAACATCATATAACCTTTTTCCTGAGCTACTGAACTCATCCAGATCTATTCTAAGACCACTTGCCCTTTTTTCCCCTTCCCTCACCCACACTACTTCAAGTAGCTGCTCATTGCAGAATCTCTGTCTTCTGACAGGAACGTTCTTTTATTCACACCAAGACACAGGCTTGAGGGTGTTAAGGAACATTGAAGAATAAGTACAGGCTCATGCATGGACAGCACTACTTCCAAATCTAGCTCACTTGAGAAGACTGTAAGAGTCCATGCTGACTACAGTTTGTGCTGCCACAGCTACACCTTTTAACATGTCTTAGGCTAGCTAGACATCTTTGGCACATCTAAATGAGATGCAGAGAATGTGCATTAGGTCAGGCAACTCCTTTCTGCCACCTCCTCCAGTAAGTTTTGTGACTCTGATCTTTTTAGATGGAAACACCTACTTGGAAATCTCTACTATCTTACAAAAATACTGTAGTAATTCATAAAAGCTGTGTTATGATACAGCTTTTTAATCAGTATATGATATTTGATGCCAGAAACAATATTATTACTACATGCAATCAGTTTACTGGAACAGAGGAGAAAAATCACCTTTCTCAGTTACATATTGAGCCATAAATTGGACTTGTCACCCAAGACAAGTCCATCCCAATGTCAAGACCAACCCAATTTGATGAACGTGTACTAGCCACAGAAAGGCAAAAAGCAATTGTCTGTACAGAATAAACAAATGTAAATTCTATCAGCAAATGGCCAACAATCTGAATAAAGACAGCAGGCAACTGCAGAAATAGCTTGCTTCTATTCTGTTGAGTTGCTTGTCATGGTAATAAGGCACAGGAGAATGTGAAGAGGAGAGGATCTATTCTACCAAGACTTCATACCATTACTGAATCCTCCAGTGAGAGATGTTAAAAGAGGACCAATAGTTACACTGCTTTCTTAAAGATGGTGTGATTTATGTTCTTAGCTCACAAAATTACTTTTCTATTTTTTATTGCAAAACAAAGAACAATAGAGAATTTTTTACTACAAGTAAATGTCAAAAGGACTGTCACCACATTTGTATAAAGCCATGATTTATTATGGTTATTGCACAGTTGTTACGAATATGAGTTGTGTCTTACTTTTCTGCTTATCTTTACTAAGAACTACGGGATATGTGATTCAGCAGAAACAGCCCTGAGAGAAATGCTTGCAAGACCAAAATGTGTTAGAAATATGAAATCATCCTTCCATCATGATGTCATAAAGAAAGCTGCACATGCATATTCTCTGCTTATTCCCCAAAATCCCACTGGAAGTTTGTGTGACCATTGCTTTGCACAAAAATTCAATTTATACAAGCTTAACAGCATTTTCCATGATCATTTAATCCTAAAAAAACCCTGCTTTAACTATTTTTCCTCTCCTACTATTTTTTTTTCTGTTTGCTTTATTTTAATTTACTTAACTTGACTTTAAAACAAAGACAAGTGAAGGACTCAGGACATGATCTCTGATCATATTTAGAAATAAATTACCACATAAAAATGTAAAAAATTATGTAGGGATAGCCAGGAGATTTGGGGTTGGAATAATTTCTAGTTCAGATCATTTCATTTCCTAGTCACTTCCCTAACTGACCTAATAAACTCTCTATACAAAGTTCTCAGCGATTTAAAGAGGTAGCGTGATACCAAATTTCAAGTTTTGAAGTTCTGTTCTGTTAAGTGGGTGTATGAGATGGGTATCTGTAAAAGGTGGAAAACTGCAAGTAGAAAAAGTGAAATGCAACCAAAGATTTAAAAGTGAAGAAAATTAACTCCAAGATGAACAGTAGCATGATTTCAGGCTTATCCAACATTATTGCTTTGTTCCATAAAAGCAGTAGTTACTAATGCAAATGATTCCTGCTTCCATCTTAAAGTGAAACCCATAAAGAAGGCATATGGCTATAGGCACACTAGCACATAATACTCTTTAAAATGAGTGGGCTGTAGGGTGAAGATGATATTTCCACACTATAGATGTAGCACACAACCGCACAAGTGTAGGGTCTTACTTAAGACCAGCTACAGTCTGATGCTTTGAATCCAAATTACCTTAGTGGAGAGGGTATATTAGGCATGCTCTGGAAACAAATATTCTGGCTTAGCTTCATCTGAAAATAAAAAGAGTTCAGTTTGTGCTAAAACCACTTCATGATGCAACCTAAAATTCAGTAAATGGGGACTATCAAGAGAGACTTGATAAAAGCTGAAACATTAATGTACGTGTATTGCAAGCATAGTTGCATCATTGTCTAATCCCACTGTAAAAGTTACCTCATTAAACTTTATGAAAGGTTTGAAAACTAAAATGAAGAAACAGCTGTAAAATATTAACTGAAAGGCAAGGGACTAGCAAAATACCTTTAACATAGGCAATCTGTAGACATAAACAAAAGGGGGAAAAACCCAAATAAGTTAGAAAAAAAACTTTTCAGTCTTAAATCTCAGAGGAGTCCTTCAGTGAGAATAAACAGTACTGTGAATGTGATGCTCAGTACTGATCTTCTTCCAATAAAGAATCTTAGACCCTTTTGAACTTTGAGAGTTTAAACAGCTGAACTGAACTATATTCTGCCATCTAGCACCTTGCAGCTATCACTCCTTCTAATGCAGAGCACGCTCCCTGTTTATTTGTGGCTGCAAAATGCCGATGTGAATCACAGAGTCATTCCAACACACCAAGGTCATGAGGTCACAAAGGATCACTTCCCATGGATCAGTTTTCTAATTCTATTTTAGTGTGGATAGCTTTTTTAATGAATTTTGTAAGGTTGGTTAGCTTCTAGGTTTGAAGCATGCACTCAAGTCAGTTCAAGCCCAGGACTTCATTTTGGTCAAAAATCTCTCAAACCATCAAATGACCATCATTGCCCACTGCTGTATCACCCAATTATATTTTGTCTAACCTCAATATTCAGACAGAAAATGGGAGACCTTTAAGATTCTATCATCTTGAATGTAAAAGAACAGACGGAGATGAGAATAAAGAAAACAGATGCTCCATTTTTTTCCTTGAAGCTGCCATGTGAATAATACATCAGGGCAGGGCAGGAAAACCTAAACTTCTGAACCTTTTTGAATACGCCAGTGATTTCAGTGGGCATTTTCTTTGTGATTCTTCAGCTTTACTTACCAAAATATTAATTTGTAAGTTCTGTTCCTTACATTCGTGGAGCTTTCATGCAGGAGATTCAGTATCACCTTTAAAAAAAAAAGTGAAATGTCTCATTATGCTGCCATGCAGAATGAAGGAACTTTGGAGAAAAACTCTGAAATTACTTTTAGTACACATTGGAAATAAGACCTGACAAAACATTTCCATTTTTAATAGTCATTCTTTCTAATGGAATTTTGTATTAAAATATGACAGCCATGTGAAAAGGGATGTGTCTGAAGTCATAAATGCTCAAAAGTGACACAAAAATAACTTTGATCTTTATTTTAATCCATAAAACCTTGAGTGGGGGGAAACTAGTAAACCTTCATAAAAGTAACTTCAAAACGGCAACTTTCAAATCAGTTTTCTCTTTCTGCACAACTCTGCATTTCTGATAAATTTATGTATGAATTACGATTACACTTTGATAGAGGAGAAAAAAGTATATAGTTCTTATAGTTCTGTTAAAAAGTGTATCTCCCTCAAAATACATATTTTGTGAATGCAAAAATTAATAAAAGAACGGGAAAAATAGTCTGAGACTAGAGCAGCAGTAGCAAGCTGAAGTAGACAAACACTTTGTTGTGGAGAGATTTTTTAGTATGAATTCAATAAAGTTATCAATGTCATCTTCCTTTTCACTGTGAGGAAGCCACTGTACTTATTTGTTTTTTAAATAAATTTTTAAAAAAAGGAATAAAATTTAAAGAAGACAACATTTTTGACTACATCACAGGGGGGAAAATTGATCTCTGGATAATGAATGGACTTACTTAAATAAGATAGTATGTACAGCATTTAGAGCAGTTTGATAATGTTTCAATGATCTTCCAAGTTAATAGCTCTTTAAGAGAGTTACACACAAGTATTTCTTAGGCTGACCTGCCACTAAGAAGGAAAAGAGCACTTATGCACAGTAGCAGAAGCTATCAAAGGCTGAAGTAATTTTTACTTAGTAAAATGACACAGGTGCTATATAAACAGCTTAGAATATAATAACAATATAGCAATAATCAGAGCACTCTCCTATGCCAAGAAAGAGTTACTTTAGTTAGGCTAGGCAATACAGTTTCTTTCCATATCACAATTTTAAAATTAAAGATGACTATACTGCAGTGATTTATTCTGATCCTCATAGACATTGTAATTAGTGTAATAAAGATAACAGGTTATAGTTAGCTGAAAATAATTACTAAAATGTAAGTTATCAATAGATAAAAGTTAGTTAAACATGACAAGAGAAATGTTAGTTGCTACTGTTTATATGGTAAATCCTTATGCTGGTTATTAAGTGGATGGGACCAAATAAATGTACTTTGCATGTGTAACAGAAGGAAATTACAAACTTGACTAAAATAAATCACATTTTTAACATAGCATTCCTTTCAGCTGAGGCTCTGGTTGATACATTTGACAGGCCCATAAGCCTTCACCCAGACATACTGTTATTTGGAACAGTTTGTAACATTCCCATTTTGTCTGTGAAAAGACATTTTAATTGAAAAATCATTTGCCCGTAAAATGATCATCATCAATTTACATTCTACAAAGGGACTGCATTATGACCATAAAACAATTTGTAAGTGGATTCATTCTACCCACTAAATCACTTTACATTATTCTGTGAACAGAATGATTAAAGCAGGTTAGCATTTTCCTGGCAAAGTAATTATGTTGTTATGCATTTCAGCAACACAGATACTTATAATAGCTAGTCCATTTATCTTGGTGACAGAACATCTATACTAAATGGGCAGAATATATTTTATTTACTTGATGCAATTCATTTAATTCACAAAATACTTTTAAACTTCATTTTTGTCACCAAGATAGATTTATCTATTTATCTACTTAGCTTTTCTGTAGAACAAATATAATCTTGTCTATAAGTAATGATCAGAATTTGTGAGTTTTAAGAAAAAGTGAAAATAAGTTATCTAGTAGAAGAAGATACACAGAACCTACATGTCTAGATCAGGGAAAATGTACACAGTATGACCTGGTGCAACAGTCTTCTCTTTGAGACTAAATTGCTCTTACTAATGAGTTAGAAAAGGGAAATGACAACTCAGTACTGAGGGTAAAGGCCATGGTGTTTCAGTATATCATAAGACACAATTTGAATGAAAGCTTGGTAGTTGGCTGGTCACTGTGGTGACCAATATTGACCATGTATGTCACTCCCTAACAAGCAGTAAGCCATGCATAGGTGCATCACAACCCACAGAAATTTGGCTGAAATCTATCTTTTCCCAGTGCAGAGAATAACAAAACAACCAGAAACTTACATAAAATCTTGCTGTAGCTTCACCTATTACTTCAGCAACACTAAACAGCTTGTTCTCACTCCCAAATTCTGGACTGTGATCAGTATCCAGCTCTTGTTATATGATCATCGATATATGCATGCCCACTTGACAACATACAGACTAACATATAGACAACAGCTACAATAATTAAGAAACAGCACAGACAATTATACATCTCTAACATCACCAGGGGACTCCCCACTTGTCCTGCAACTAAAAGGATCTCTGACTTTTGGATTCAGTTGAACCTACCATAGGTAAACTAATAATGCTGTCTGCACTGGAAAATACATGCAAATACATAAGCCTGAGCAATTAAACCTGAGTTCCTCAGCTAGTGTGGATTTCAAGTCCATTTTCAGGAATTCTACTGGTGTAAAAATAACAGGAGCAAGAGACACTAAGAAGCCTTAAACCATTCAAAAGGTCCGTCTCTCCCACGTTCCATAGTTTCAAGGTAAGAATAGTGAAATGGCTGGTTCAGATTTCTAAATATGCTAAGAATGCCAAACTTTTAAAGAAATAGTCAGAAAAAAGAATTCACTGGAAAGCCAACTAATTCTAAGATTCACAATTCTGTTGAAGTTTTCAGCTCAAAAAGAACATTACTAAATAAGTATATAGGTCTGACAAATACCTTTTACAAAGCGTGGACACATCACTGAACAAATATAACTACTTAAAAAGAGGTGAAAAAACATTCAAATATCCTCAAAACTACACTCAGAGTTTGTATTATGGATACAAACAAAGGCCACACCATATATTTGTCGACAAATATATTTTAAAGTGTTACTGCCAAGAAGAATGAAATCACAGCCATGTAATGGCAAACAATCCCTGTGAACATTTCTTTCAAGACAAAGTTACTTATGTTGGGTCCTTCACAGATTTTATTTTATTGCTTGATCAGTCCCAAGTAACTTAGATAATGGATGTATACATAGGTCTAGTAATTTTGCACATCCTTCTTAATAATTAAAAGATGCATGAAAAACTAAAGATTATGGAAGTACTTAAACTGCTGTAACATTCCAATTGTTTCAGTATTACAAGAAAACATTTCATTCTTTACAGATATTAAGTAGCTTTACTACCATATACTGAAAGTGTTAAGTGAGCATTTCATATCCACAAATATTTCACATTTTAGTCTTGCACGCTATTATCTGGGGCGTTTTTCTTCAAAACTCTGCCTTTGAATTTTGGGTGCAAATAGAGCTACAAATGAAAATGAAATTTAAGGGAAATAAAGAATACAAGATTATACAATTCATAGTTCTCACAAAATAATGACCTGGTCCTGCAATTGTTACCCAAGCTCTTCCATGAATAAGTTGTCCCACTTACCACAAGACTTAAACATACAGATTACAATAGGCTGTGTATTTAACCTCTTTTTCACTTAACAAAGACTTTCTGACATAATTAGACTTCAGCAAGTACTTAAGCTAATAGTGAATTTTCCCATTACTGCAAATATAATGTCCACGCATTGATAACTTCAAAGACCTAACTACTTAAATGATATGATTGGTCAGGTTCGTGAAGAGGCAGAGGTCTTACTGTTATTTTTTCTTTTCTGCTTCTTCATAGAAACATTGCAAGTTTTAAGCAAAATACCAACTCTCAGGGACCAGTTAAGATCACAGATGACAAAAATACCAAAACTGAACAGACACAGAAGCTGAATTATTCCTTCCAGTATAGAAATTACCTCTCCAGAGGCAAACTAAAGTGCACCACTATTAGTGTGCAGAAAAGAAATAAGCCTGAATTGCGTCTCACTCCATTAAAAAGGTATAGTAAATCCATTTTCTTCTCCAATATTTATCCAATAACATTTTAAATGCTTAAGTCCTCTGAAAATATGAAAGTTCACTATTTTTTAATTTACATTAAAACTTCATGGTCATATCAACAATTCTAAACCTGTTCCCTTTATTGTAAAAATTGCATCTGTTTGGTAGTTACATTGCAGGTAACATATGGAAAAAACACGCATATTGCTTCTCAGTGGACAAATACCTCATTTCAGTGAAGGAGAGCCATACTGGTTGGTGACAATGGAGATTCCGCAAAAAGGATGGATCTTATGTGGGAGCCTTTCCATTGTTCAAACAAACTTCCCACGCCTGTAACAAAGGAAGTTGCTGAATTATCTTCCTATGTTTTCTGTCTTTCTGACTTGCCTTGACTATGCATGTGTGCCTTGCCTAATGAAATGCCATGACCGAGCAGATTCTATGATCGACTGGCAGCCACCATTCTACCTACCCCTTCTGATGGCAGGGTAAAGAATTCAGACCAACAGCTGAGCCACATGTAAGCCATGAATCCTGGTTTAGACATAATGTGTCCAAGTAGCTGTCATAATGATCTTAAATCCTCACATAATTAATGCCACTGGTCAGTTACAGAGAGAGAACTTAAACCAGCAATTATTTCTCCAGAAAACAAAACATCAAAGCCTGATTATTTAAATATCTATGTGTGCTAGTTTAGACAGTCATAGCATTCATAAAACTTTCCTTCTATCACGATTAAATAGAACTTACATTTAACAAAAAGAAACAAACAAAACAGCATGAAAAAGATCTCCACACATATACCCTTTCATGACTTATATTGTAAGTGAGCTTTTGACTAGAGGAAAAAAGAAACAAACGCACTTGCACTTCACCACAGGTTTGTTACATCAGTGCAGTAACTTCCTCACAAGCACCAGCCACATTTTTTCAAGTTACCTAGGGGTTCTTTAAGGGTTTTGTTGTTTGGCTGGGTTTTTGTTTTCATTTTTTGGAAGCAACTAGTATGTTTAGGTGAAGAACTATGCACCAATACCTAGGTGGGCATAGTAGCATACTTTTATTTGATGTTCATCTCTTCTTTTATCGGAAGAAATTGTGCTTGTGGCAGTACTATCCCTGTTAAAAGAACTCACAAACTGGTTTCATTCCACAACTGCACAGCCTTTATAAACTGACAGCAGCATTACAGCTCTCCAAACACACTCCATTCTCATTAAATGACTAATCTAAAACCAATCAACCAAAACACACAGAATAACTGCACAGAATACAAATGTTTTACTCCCAAAGTGGTACTCAGATTAAAGTAAATCACTGTTATATCTCAGATCTGAATGACCACGCATCAAAAATAATTTACTATAAAAAACAATAGCTGGAAAAATCAAGTGTTTTCCTTGGTAGCATCAGATTATTACAATCAATTACCCAGGTAAATGATTAATATACTTATGAATTTCAACAACAACATTATGTGGGCAACAATCTATAGGCAGTTAAATTTCTAACAATATTGGAATAAATAGACTTTGTAAAAATAAATGTCAATATTGAATAATTAAAATTATTTCTACTTAGGGGCATATTGTCTGAAGACAAATTTTATGTTTATCTAATTCCTAGTATAGTACATATCTGCAAATAAATGGTATAGTAATCCTTAGAAACTGGTTGAACACAAAACATATACATTATCTTGCACACCAAATTTGACCAGGCAAACTTTATTTTAAGTATTATATCTACTTGCTCTGTTTCTTGGTACCTATTTGAACTGTTCCTTACTTAGATCCAATATAAAACATTTACCTAGGATGTGCACAGAATATACCCACTCATAAGTTCCAGCAAACTTCCAGCTTAAAACAGGTAGCTCATACACAAGAATTTCCTCTGCTTGTCTGATATTTTCAGGCTATATGGCAAATTCAGAGACCGCACAAACAGTGACAAGAGTGATGCTGTATAGCTTTGACACAAAAGGTCACGGTCCTGGGAATGTCCATTCTCCCCTTACTGTCTCCATAGCATGCAGGATTATAGAGAAGGGATAATTAAAGCAATCTTAACTGCCACTCTCCCTAATACTCCCCATTGACTGGTTCTTTCCATTATAAAGTGTGTCCTTTTGCCCCCTGGCATTTTTCCAGGAAGTTAAACTGGTAAAGGATCTGAAAAATAGTATAGTTGTGAACTCCTCTGTACACAAGTACAAAGCCACATGAGTTGAGAAAATTAATTGTCTCATAGTCTACTGGGGATCTAAACATGAACCATAATTTGAGAGGGAGGAGGGAGCATGTGGTGGGGGTATTTGTTGTTTTGCTTTTAAATAAGCAGAACACATTGGGCTTGTCAGCAGCATGTACAAATTCAGAAACTGAAAGTTAAGACATCAGAAAAACAGAACCAAAAACTATCTAAGAACTAGGGAAAGAAAAAAGGAAAGAGATTAACACAGGTGCCTAAGGGTCACAAAAGCACATCAAACACATTACTTTTAAAACCACCTATTTATATTCTTCCACCTGAAAAACAGTGGAAATTAAAGCACCTAGACACTATTGGAAAAGTTTTTATTAGTACCTTCAGTCATCTCTAAATACCTTGGAAAAATTTTGTGTTGCACTGGCTTTTAATAAGATGCCTGCTCCTAGGTGGCCATTTGAAGAGCAAGCAATTTAGAAAGTGCACTCCATGAAAGGTTTCTATCTTTATTTTGTCCATACAAGAACTATCCAAAATCCTAATAAAACCTCCATATCTAGCCACAGCAAACAGAAGCTTCTTGTAAAGTTTTTTCTAAAGGACTCTAAGCTGTTTAAAAAACATCACTCACTGTGATGAGAGCCAATTCAGTATCTAAGCAGACTGGTTTGGGGTTTTATTTTTTTTTCAAGGCACAGGACATGGAAGCTCAAAATCCATTAACCAGCCACTAAAGGGTAACAAAAGGAACTATTTAGCCACAAGTAATTCTAGTGTCTGTGGAAAAAAAAAAAAAAAGGCAGTCTCCTACATTCTGGATAGTCAACCATGGAGACTATTTAAGTACCAGAGTTCACTGGAAGCATCAGACCTCAATCCTCTGTTTCACAGCTTTTAATGGTTACCTGTCCAGTCAAAACTAAAGGCAGAAGAATAAACTGTGTAATATATCAAGACTCTCCATTCTGAATCATCTTCTTTTAGTAAATCATCCATGAAATCCTAAGTGAGATTGCTGGGCTGGGAAAACTTCCGTCTTGTACATAAGGTTGTTCAGTCAACAGGTAACAGAAGTTTTGTTTCCAAAAATACTATACTAAGAGCATGGAACAACCGCTCCTTTCACTAGTCTGTTCACCCAGGCAGTTTATCACAAGTCCTGAAAAAATACAGAATCCAGTGATTTGAGGGATGCAGAATCCAGGTAGGGATAGAGAGATGTACATAATTAAAACTTTCACAAATCCCAACTGTTATTTTCCAAACAACATGTTTAGGCTTTTCCCCCCCTATGTTACAGTTCAATTTAAGGTTTTTAACTGCCCAGAACTGTACTTGTAATCAGGATTGTATAATACAGCCTATGAGACTATTAGATAGAGCTTTACAATTTAAGTAAAACTTAATGAAACGCACACATATTTTTGAAGATCCTGTTTATTCATCTGAGCATTTCTTTCTCTTACCAAAAAGAAATCACATGACAATTTTTTTCTAAATTAAGTTTGCCTTTGGATAGCTTTTAGTATCTGATCCCACAACTGGCCTGCTGTTTTGATGCCTTTATTGATGATTCCATTTTTTCAGAATTGTATGTTCAAAGCAGGCTCATTTAAGCAAGGCTACATACATTTTTATAGAGTTTGATGTTCTGGATTGGGGGGGGGAGTAAAAAGTAAAAATTAAAAAAAAAAAAAAAACCACCCAAACTTTGAAAACTTAAAAGGAAGAATACTTCAAGTCTCCCTTTATTTTAAAAGTGTAATCTGAAGTTCTCTCATTCTGCTGTTGTCCTGCTGTAGAAACTTCCTCGGACAATTCATTTTAGAACTCTATTTCTGCACGTATTTAGTGGGGCCCATAAATGATGTTTGTCTTCACCACTAAATCATTTTGAAGTCCACAAAGTATACACTGAATGGCCAAACAGGGTTTATAAATAACAACAAGCCATAAACTACATAAATAAATACTTAAGGTTTTTGTCACGACCATTTTTTTCTCAGAAACCTACAGTTATATGGATCTGTTTTGTGAAAATATTTCAAGGTACTCTGTGGACACAATTTGTAGTTTTATATTTGTCTTGCAAATGAACAGCTCATCATATATGTTATACTTTGTTTGTTAAACTTCTAATTGGTTATCTTAAATTGTCCTGTGACTTCAACAAGCAGTTCCAAATATTTGTGATTATAAAATCTTAATTGCCTCTCTGTAAATATTACAGAAACATTACAAAGAAAGACAAAATTGACAAGCAGCATTTTTAGATTAATTATTTCTCCCTATCCCATGTGTTGTTTTAACAATTCTACTTATTAGACCTTCCTATGCCTTACTAGCATGTTCTTAAATTAATACTATTAGCACTTCCTTTATGAAGTTAATATATAAATACTTAGCTGATGTAAAATATCTAATCTACCATGAAATCAATGGAACAAGATTAAGTTACATCATTGAAAAAATATAGCCAACATTGTTCCAAAACAGTCCTCTGATCCTGGTATTCTGTTGGAATATATGCATCACTATTCGACTTTATAGATCAAGGAGGCCAGTATCAAGGAAGCTAGTAATAACATACAGGTACATAATAGTATGTCACAGGTACAATTTTTGCTTTGGAAGAAATATGTTTTATTTAAATAATGAGGGAAGGGGGATTGTCATGCCATGCCCCTGAACACCAAGTAAAGAAATACAAAGAATTACAGCATGGGATGCTTTCATGTAGATGTTCAGAAACTATCCTAAATCACATTCTTTACAAAAATTATTTGGCACTTATTCATTTAATCAGTTATTTAATTACTAATAAAACAAACAGTGTTAGAGCTACAAAAAACACAAATACACTTGGATGCCTTAACGGGTAAATACAATTATATACTGCAATAAAACCTAGCACAGATCTTTTCAGCCCGTGGTTCAGAGCACTCAGATACGCTTTTGTAGAAGCATAAACAATGCAAAAACCTATAATTGCAATGTCAGTCATGGTGTCCATACAGAATGCCAAGTACAAAATCATATCTTACTTGATTTATTTCCATGGGTCTTTGGCAAAATAAAAAACTACAAAGCCAACTGCAGAAGCACAGTGTCCTCTGCTGGGGAAACTGACTTAGATTTCATACCTGAACATAAAGGCCCGGGGGGGGGGGGGGCGGGAAACACATGACTCTCATAACCAAAATTGAGCTAGTTCAATCAATCATTGTTGCAAAAAATCCCATTTTTCACAACACACATAAAAATAGTAGGAGACAGAAGACCATCCTGGAGATACTGCTTCAGTGACTTCTAACAATTCCGACTTGATTAATAGCTCAATAGCCATTACTTACACAATTCACCATAAATGATCTTAAAATACTTTACTTTTTCATGCATACTGTCATTACTGAAAATGACCAATTGAACCATTTGTCAAAGCTAACTAAAAGGGCTCTGAGAACAAATGTTCTTAACCTTTTTTCTTTTTTTTTCTTTTTATAAGATCAGAATTCAGCTACAAAATGTGCCATCTGTAATTTAGAATGGAACAAGGCCTGTAGCATAAGTCAATAGCTTTCTTCGATTACTGGCTGTGATCAATTCGACCATATACCTGAAGAAGCTTCAGCTTTCTCTTCTAGGTAAATAAGTAAGATATCTCATTCTAAACTGAGGTACAAAGAAAAAACCCAGACCTACTCTGTGTGACCTCTCTCATAGCAACAGTCAACAGTGCAAGGGTGTAAACTTGTAAACTTAAATGAACAAAATAGGATGCAACTATCAGAAGCATCTCTCCAATTTGAACAGCATATATATTTGAATACTAAATATAGCATTTGAGGGAAAAAATTAACAAATGCATAGAAAAATAATAAAACAAATAACAGAAGCATTAACCACTAACCACAACCAATAATAAACAATAGCTTTTGTATATAAATGAATCCACAGGTCACATCCCTTAAATGTTGTTTCCATATTTTAAGACAAGATCAATAAGAGCAAACTTTTTCAGACAGCTAATGTCTTATTTGCTCAGAAATATTCCTTTATATTTAAGCCAGCTGAAACAGTTAAATTTTTTGCTTAGTTAACCAACAAAGCACTGAAATAACCTCACAGCACTGATATAATGAAGTGAAATTAACTGTCTTCACGGACAGAATGTATTACTGTGTACCAAATGTTCACTACTGGAGCAGGGCAAACATCTTCATTCCAGTTTGCACTATTAAAAGCCCCAAAGTGCACTGATAATAAAAACTGGGTACATACCCAGACTGGAAGCAAATATCTTAGTAAAAAGGAATACAGACAGGACAGACACAGGTTGTACTCATCCAAAACACTGCAGATAGTACCTGGCTACCAAACAGGTAAAAACAGGCAAAACAAATTGTCTTATTGTGTATTAGTTGTACCCCTAAAAATGTCATCTGCTTTTCAGTTAAAGTAGGCAAGAACCTCCTCTTTTTTCAAGACATGTGGGCAATGCTTAAAATCTTCAACTTCACTTCACTTGAACTTTCACTTCAACAGTGAAAAATCATATGGACCTTTCACTCTAATATTGAATGATCAATGGATGATGGGAAGAGACTCAAAATGTGTTAATCTGGCAAATTTGTGTCTCTGGCAAAATACATTCTACTCCAGCTCTTCCATTTTGTAAAATCTTGCAACTATCTTCTTTTTCTGAGTTCTTTAATGGGCTTGTGGAAATTATAACCTAGGCTGTTGTATTTAGTTAAATCAGGAAGCCAGCATCTTTTTTAAACCATCCTAGTTTGTATGGCTGTATGTGAACAGCAACTGAAAGGCTAAAAATTGTCAGTAGTAGTATGATTTGGAATTGCTGATCATCAAACCAGTGTGGTCTTATCCATTTATTTAATTTAAATGGACATAATTTATAATGCCTCTTGAAAAAGATTCTGATTTAGTCCCATGTTTGTAGCACAAGAGCTTACTGATCTGGATTTTTTCACATTAGAAATTATTAGCTGTCTTGAATCTGTTCTTTGAACGCATATATGATTTTCATGCACAGATTCCATTCGTGAGTCATTTCAAATTAATTCTGCTGTACATTACACATAGTTCAGTAGCAAATGAAGGGAAGGCTGCGTTGACGTATCAAGGAGAAGATTCTAAGGCAGGTACTCTTATACACATCAAAAGTCCAGCCTCCTCCTAACAAAGCAAAATTGCTAATGACACCACTGGAAAAAAAAATGGCCCCATTGTACCTTTCTGCCTCCAACAGTATGGAGATGTGAATGTTTTAAATATTTTGTAGTTCTTCAGAATGCTTTATTTCTTTTATCTTACGTCTAGTGATTATAAGAGTATATCTACTTCATTTCAAGAGTACACTAACTTTTGTAACCCTCAAAACATGTCCAGTCATGTCCATATCTATGTCATACAAAATTATACAAAAACATAAACTACTTTTGATCAGAGTAGGTACTTGATGGTCACAGGCAGAAGTATAGCTAGAAAGTTTGGGAAGACAGACAGACCTTTTTTTTAGCTTCTGTCTGCAAGAGGGAGCTGTAGAGAAGCAGAAGAGGGGCTCAGGCTATAATACCCAGAATATAATTACAAGAGTGATATCAATTCTTACATGTTTATAGATCCAAAGCTACCTGACACTACCACGTACAACTTCAGTAAATAGCAGCAGGAACTACCAGTGCCAAAGAAAACTCTCTTCAAAGAATGCAAATGATGAATGAGTCTTGATAATGGCAAAGTCCAGAAAGATTGCACAGTTTCAAAATGTCAACAATAAAATTGTCATAAAGATCAGAAAGTAAATTTACAGCAACAGAAGACTCACAGGATGAGATGCAGTACAGCAAAAAGAGTTTACTTTGTATTTGTGTAACTGTGCAGGAACCGGCACAGTGAATGAATGCACTTATATACCATCCCAGACAAAGGATCTACCCAAGATCAAGACATTCTCTTAGCTGTGATATGATTTTCAACAGGAATTTTAATTTTTGAAGTTTCAGAGTTTCATTTATGTAAAAGGGGGATTTCTACTGCTCTTTTTGAACTGCTTCACCTTCTCTTTTAATATGCTTTAAAATCCATAGATAAAAATTGAATACCATACCTACATATTATATTATTATGTGTTCAATTGAGTGTCTGATTTACAATTATGATGACCACAGCTCTGTGTGCACATTTGCCAGTTGTGCATGTGTTAATTTCATTTGTGAACATAACAACCTAATTTGTTTGCACAACTGCAATGTTTTCTTGCCTAAAGTTTCCAAATTCTGTTTCCAGACTAGTTTCATTCATTCAAAATACACCTTTCATGAAAAGGACCAACAACTCATCTTAACTGTGACATCATTCATGCAACTGAAAGTCAGCTAGGTACACAGCCAAAAATCAAGGACGTATATGGTGGGGGGGTGGGGTGGGGGGGGGTGGATACTCTCAGATAAGGATAAAGAAGACTTTTTTCCCCTAAACTAGAACCCAACATTATTTCTCTGAACTAAATGCTAAATTTAAAGAGGACGGGAGGAAAAGATAATTCTGTTTTGCCATTAACAGCCATTCCAAGATAACCATATAGCATCTAAATTAGATAGCCCAGAAAGATACAGCTCTAAGCAGTTATAAAACATTTATCATAATTGTACTTAAGCCTAAGACCAACTTGATTATAGACAGTAGATACTATACAGTAGATGTGGTACAAAAGATGCATTTCTTGTCTTTAAATATTCAGATAAACACTTTATCTACAGTTTTGCATGGAAACACAGAAAGACCAGGCAGCAAAAACCCCAAACAGTTATTCATACAGCAATTACAAAAAAGAATGATTTTTTTTTATAACAAAATATCCCATTTAGATTGAAACCACTGTTGTATCTGTTCTGCTGCATGTACACCTTTTTAAGGCTCTCCTCTGTAACATGTTACTGGGAAATATACCCATATCAATTCACAGTGATCATATTTTACATATATATAATATATACAGTGAAGCACATATTAACATGCAGTAGTAATTGTATCCTAATGGCATTTCACTTGTCTCCTGATCTCTTAAAAGCTCACTGCCTTGCACATTTTTCCTCTTTTCACTCATACAGGACCTTTATACCCATCTCTGCTATCACTCATCAGACACACTCCCAGGGACATAAAGCAGCAGAATAATTTAATGCATTTGATCTTTATAGTGTTCTTGTAGCAGTGCTCAGCTCACTAAAAATCTCATTCAAATACATCATTGCATCTCTAATGTCAGATTAGACTTAGGCCATCAAAGTCTAGAACTATCTATAATTGTTCACTTAGTCCATCAATATGTTCATTTTCTGGAATGAGGAGTAAAGAGGCAGGAGGACGAGACTTTGTATTGCATAGATGATAAAGAGGATTGCTGTTTCAGCTTGAAGAGATTCCACAGAAGTTTTATGTCTCCAAGTCTACTAATGGAATAAGAGTATCATCACTCCTGTCTGCTGGTAAAAATAAGGAAAAGCTACTACAATCATTTAGTTGAATTCAAAGCACTGCCAGTGTGATCCCCTAAGGCTGCTTTCTGAAGCTGGAAATAAATTATTTTTCCCCTTTGTTTGCAATGCCAAGAAAAGATAATGCAGCACATTCAGTTAACATTTGCCCCTGAAGCACATTATCCCTCCAGGAATAATACATGGGAATAGCACAGACATAGTGTTTCAGATTAATCAGGAATAGGATTAATCATGCAAGAAATAGAAGTTAAAATGTAATATTTAAAAATAAAGTTGGAGCAGTAGCAAAGTGTAATTAAAATATTCTTCCTAGCTACCATTTCTGTTGCCATATTAAGTATGATTTCATCAGTTACTTTCCTGGTTTTTAATTTCTCAGCCATAATGCCTTGTAGTACAAACCTGCCATTTTTTAAAGCCTAGTTAGAAATGCCTAAGCTTTGCCCTTATTCCCTCGTTTTTTAGCAAAATGCAACAACTTCAAAGGGCTTTTGATCTACATGTAAAATCTGAATGACTTCAGAGCAGCACATGGGAACAGTGGACTATGGAGTGCCAGGGAGCAGCACTAAGAGAGAGGAAAGTAAGAACTGAACAGAGTCATAAAGGGATTTCATTCCTGGTGAGAAATTACAATGAAAATTAAAGCAGAATTTTAGAGCAGACTCAAAATAATGCCATATGAGTGCCAGCAATAAGCGCAAGAAATCTGAATGTGATACATAACACAAAAAGATAGCTGTGGAAGGGCAAGTGGCAAGGTTCACCAAGAGCTAAGTGTCACCTGAATGTGGAAGAATATTCACACTGCAAAATTCATATGTCAATCATTTGGTCAGGATTGCTATAATTAGAAAATGGACTAGCATGCTTATTCCCTCCTCATCCTCACATGTGGTATGTTAATTTCAATGAAAAACATTTAATTTACTAAACTCAGGTTTCTCAGTGAATTATTCCAGGACCTCTCTAACTCCTTCAGCTGCAATTTCTGCTAACAAATACAGTAACAAGAGGCATGACATCATTTGAAAAAGATACGTATAATGAACCGCTGCCAGAAGAACAGCAAGGGAAATACTTATTTCATGTGAATACTACGAACCTTCTTGTATTTGTTTGCCACAATAAGTACTACCAGTGATTGCTGAAAACTTTTTATTTTTACCTGACTGGAAGCTGTTTTCTTACAGGAATCATAGTTTTATTTTTTCCTATACATACAGTATACTGCAATGGCTTCCCTGGAATCACATTTTCTTTCCACCCATTTGTTCTTCAGAACATACTGTCTTCCTGTTTTATCCACCCAGCACCTTATACCGTCTAATTCTCACTTCAAATACAAAAAAAGCCTTTATCCTTTTGGTCTGACAAGGGATTTTTTTTTCCCATACAACAATATTGATATGCCGGATCAACGTTATTTTGCTTTCCTTCCAAGAAGCCAAATGAAATCCAAATGAAATCTCTTAATGCTAAGTGCTTTACCTAGTTCATATTTTTAATCAGACAGTATACTCCTAGTTTAAAATGTATAATACAAATCAATATAGATCATAGGATTTTAAAATACTAAACCTCGCTCAATAAAATTGCTATCAAACTAAAAAAGGAAGAACTGCAGCTTGCATGAATAATGCATTGACAAGCTTCACATTAACATGTAGTGGATTAATCTGTAGAGGTATGAAAATATTTAAGAACTCAGAGGTTTACAGTTAGCAGCTTATTTAAGAGCTCAGTAAAGCACAGCTTTTATAGGAATGGGAAGCGCTCCAACATTGCATTCCTTTTCTACTTGAAGCGCCTTCAAATACAACAGAAACAAAGTGGAAACTAACTTCACACTCACATGAGTGCAGCCAGCAGGATGAGACACCAATTATTCTCCCTTATTCAGCAACTCTAAGACTGTATCTTGAGTTGTAGGTCTATTTTGGGGTTCCTCATTGGAGGAAAGACACCGACAAACTGGAGTGAATCCAGCAGAGGTCCACCAAGACTGTTAGGGGCATGGGCAACTGAGGTACATGGAGAGACTGAAGGACCCAGGTTTGTACAGACTGAAGAAGAGAAGGTTGAGAGTATCTAAATGCAGTTTTCAATTACCTGAAGAGGTGAGGGTTTATAGAGAATTCACTGTCAGTCTCAGAGGTACACAGCAAGAGGCAACAGTCACAATTTTCAAACAAACAAAATTCTGATTACGTAGGTGGAAAAAACTCTTTATCATAAGAGCAATCAAACCATGGAACAAAGATCAAGAGAGGTTGTGGAATCTCCATCCCTAGAGACACTGAGAATTTAGTTTAAAAGATCCTGAGCAACTTGATGCAACAAAGCTGTCCCTGCTCTGAACAGGGAGTTGGACCAGATGACATCCAGAGGTTCCTTCCAAACTGTATATTATATTATAACTCCATAAAGACTAATAGAAAAATGAAATATGCATCTCCTTGGCTAACAGGATAAGACAAAAGTTGAAATTTTGAGCAATAGCTTAAACACTTTTACTCGTTCCTCAAGAAAGTTCTGGTAATCCATGACAGACACATATCCAGGCTATAATGCTGCATCTTGTACTATGAGAGTTTAAGCTGTTCTGAAACAGCTTTTACTAGGCTAGTGGTCTCCAACATGAGGTGCAATACACCCCAGACGATGTGCAAGAGGATCCACTGAGATGTGAGAAGAAAATATTAGAAGCTCTATTTATATTTTATCCCAAAAAATAAGAAAGAAATTAAGTTCTACTAATACTTAATATATAGATTAACACTGGCACCCTCACTCAGTCCATATGTCAGGTAGTCACATGCCACGAGGTGTCCTGAGGGGGTGTGTTGGTGTTCCACCACATGGAGGGCTCAACAGTGGCATACACATTTGTTCACTCGCTTTCAGTGTGTTGCAACATATTGCAGTTTATGTACACCCATTTAAGTAAGTGGCTTTATAGTTTATATTATCTTGTTTCAACTAAATGAACCCACATGATGGACAAGTGGCTTAAAAAGAATCCTGCAAAGAAACTGTGGATAGAAGAGAATGCTCATAATGCAAGTACAAGCCAACAACAGGAAAATGGCAGAGCAAACAGTTCTCTTAGTCCTGGTGTGAGCTCTTCTTCAACCACATTAAGAGGTAAAAACCAATGATGATGTAATCAGATCTGACAAGAAGTTGGCCAAAAAAATTCAAAATTGTCAAGACTCCTATTTGAAATATGGATTTACTTCCACTGCCATTAACAATGAACCTTCCTCTAAATTCATATTGTGCCTTGAGATATTAGTCAATGATAGTATGAAGCCATCACAATTAGCAAGACATTGAGGCATCCAGAAGATGAAGACAACCCCTACAATACTTCACCCAGTAGTTTACAGAGTTTCACTAAATTTAACAATAAATGTTAATAAACCTCTTTTGAGGTTTGTTACCCAAAGCAAAAAAACAGAAAGCCATATACCACTGGTGAAACAACCTGGTTTTCCCACCACAGTAAAAATGACTGAAATACACACAAACAATATGGTGACAAACTAAAAATCAATTCTTTTGCCAGCAAATACTGTTGTAAGACACAGAGAAAACATTGCTGAATATGTGAAGAAACAAGAATTAGAACAAGTTACACAGTGTGGGATGTTTGTTGTGCCTTTAACACATCTCAGCTTATGCTAATTGCTGGATTCTGTTTCAGTAATGAAATACAGGAAGAACTACCTTTTTTGGAGTCACTAAAGGAAAGATGTAGCAGAGACGATATAGAAATAGAAATAGAAAGAAATTACTTCAATAAAAACAATGTTTTATGGAAAAATTGTGTAAATGTAACTGCTGATGGAGTAGCTGCTTTGACTGGAATAAAAAATGGTTTCTGTGGTAAGGTTACAGAGACAGTATCACACATGAAATTTATTCACCTCATTCTTCACAGGAAAGCTATTGCAGTAAAGAAATTGGGGCCAGAAGTGCAGAACGTGCTACAGAGTGTCATGGTAAATTTTACAAAAACAAGATCTTTAAGTAGTATAATCTGCACAATACTTTGTAATGAGATGGAGAATGGCCATGAAAATTTTTGTACCACACAGATGTTTGCTGGTTATCTCATGGCAAAGTGCTTAAAAGAGTTGTCAAACTTAAAGATGCTACACATTTTTCTTTTACAAAAAGACAAGTGTTCCAAATTTGCTGACCTTTTCTGTAATAAGAAGTGGCTGTCAGTGGTATGCTACCTAGAAGATATTTTTGAAAAATTAAATACAATCTGTCCCTTCAAGGTAAAGATGATGATTTAAGAATTCGTGAACTGTTTTTCAAAAGAAATTTGTGCTAAGGAGAGAGCCCTTTGAAAACGGATGTTTGGAAGTGTTTCAATCATTACATCATTTTCGACAACAAAATCACACAAAGTGTGTTACCTATAGAAACTCGTATCTGTACACTTAAAATTGGAAACAGAATTTTCTAGCCTGTTCAAAATCCTCCAAGTGAAACGTTTCAGTGGGTTTCTAACCCATTCATTAAAAATATAAAAATGCAACACCTTCCAGCTGGTTTGTGAGAACAACTGATTCATACCAGGGAAGTTGCAAATTTACTAGCCAAACTTCAACAAAAACCCTTGCATAATTGGTGGATGGGATTAAAAAATATCGTATTATGACTTAGTAAGTGTGGACAAAGATGCCCTTCTTCAATTTAGCTCTGTGTATGTTTCAGCTATCACAGCCATTAAAACCAAGTATCAAAATAAACTTAACTTAGAACCAGACCTTTGAATAACTGCATCACAAACTGTTAAATCAAGATTTTCAAAAATAATGAAGCATATTCAATCACATTTCTCTCACTAAAAATGTTACTTACATTATAAACATTTTGTTTATAATAATTTTTATTAATGGTATTTACTAACTTTTTCACTCCCATTGAAAACACTCATTTAATAAAATCATTATATTTAAATAAATATAATAAAATAATAAAGTTCTTTTAAAATATTTATTATTTAATCTTTATCTCATCCTTTTTTAACTTCCATTAGTATGTGTGTTTTATAATGTGTAAAACAGTACAATGGTACAAGTATATATTTTATAAATACATATATACATGTTGGGGGTGCATGCTCAAAACTGGTTTTGCTCATGTGGTGCACAGTCAAAAGGGTTGGAGACCACTGCACTAGGTGATCATACAATCAGTGTGATTCACTCAATCTGAGTGCACCTTAAAGCAAGTTCATAATTCATTTTAAGTAAAGTAAAAGAGTAAAATTCAGTTTCACAGAATATTCAGCACTGTATACTGGACTGCACGTACATTAAGATTCAAGAAAGAAACTAGAAATTCTAAATAAAGCTTGAGCTACTTGAAGGTATCCAAAAGATTTTTGTGGATTTAGTAAATTATTCTTCATGAATATTGCAAAATTTAGGACACCAAAAATCCTTCTAAACATCTGGACAGCTCAGTTATTCAAATAAATCCTCACACCAGCAGGTGTTAAAAGAATCCAAAGCATGCTTCATTTTCAAGGAGGCACAGCTTAATGTCAAGAATTGTTAAGTATGGGCTAACTGTGCCCGTTTCTGTAAACATTCCAATTAGTTAGGCCTGTTAAAATGAAAGGCACGACAGGTTGCTCCAAAGAGTTTCTAAGGCACTATTTAATGCCAAATTTGAAAACATTCAGCAAGCCAAACTCCAAGAGCAAATTCAGCTGAAGCGGTAAAAGAGGGGACACGAGAGACAGCAAAATCCCACGAGTTACTCTGCTGTATTATTTGAATTGATATCGTCAGTTAATTATGAAAGCAATTCCAGTACAGATCTGCTTGCTTGAATCAAACTACAGTTTACAGTAGGTCACATTAGAGTTATATCCCCACCTTTACAAATAGCTTCCATTAAAAACTGAACAAAATCCAAAACTGTATTTATTTTCTAATAAAGTGAAATAGCTATGCTTATAAATCTTTCTAGCTTGGGGAAGATGAGAGACGTGATTCTTTAAAAATTAAATACTTGATTACTGAAGTCAATGGATTTTATTTTTATGTTCAAAAAATGTTTTGAGGATTAAAAAACATTTTTGAAACCTAAAATCTTTACCTTCTCTACAAAATTTCCATTCTGGTCAATCAAAATGTTTTAATTATGTTAAAGTAATTTAATACTATTACAATTGATATTTAGAAACAAATATTCCTTGCAAAAAACACATAAAACCCAGCTTCTAAACTTAATTACTACAGTTATTAGGAAATACAGTCAACTTGCAATGTCCTTACAGCATGTTTTATACTAGACAGAATGAAACAGTGTAAAGATCTAACAACATTTTAAGTGAATTGTTGTTCCAGAATCTCCTTGCCTCCCTGACTGAGCAGTACCTCATTTATACACATTTTTCAGAAACTTCTGAACAACTCTTTACTCTGCTTTAAAAACATCAAACACACAGAGTTAGATCCTCCATGTAAAAATTATATTGGATATAATCTTATTTTTTATAATTGCTTTTTTTATTCAGTGCTCTTTAGATTTGATTTCAGTAATCACTACCTTCTCCCCCCCTTCCCACTTCCAGCTCCAGTAATCTGGTACAAATCTCACGTGCAACAAACTAGAATTGTTATTTGGCATAGACAGCCAAATCTCAATAGCAGTGGGAAATTATTAACAATAGTAAAAGTATAAAACCCCAGATATTGAATACCAGGTTATTCAATGATTTGGAGATTTCCACCATGAGAAATTTTACCGTGTAGATTTTCAGGGGCACCTGCTTATATTTTGTTCTCCAAGAGCTATGGTGAGTCTGTGACTTCTGCCTTTCTAAATGTTTATCTACCCTGTGCAGGAATCAACTTCGTCATCCTCCCAAAAGAAAATATACATCTCTGTACACTATGATCTTGTTACTTTCATGTATTATATAGTAGAGAACTAATTAAGGTCTATCAATATCAAGTACTTCTGGTATCAAACTATACACACAGATCCCTTAACTATAAAGGGATCCCACAGATCCCTTAACAACTCAAGAAACTCCTTAGCTGAGCCTTTAATTGTTTAGTGTTTGAGGAAAATTTTTTTTTCTGATTTCTGATGGTTCTAAAGCCAAATCTAGGAAACCTTAACACACATTAATCCCATTGCACATAGAGAGGATATTTTCTTGACTAAAAACAATCCTTGAATGAAATGTGATGAAATAGCACACAGAGATTAGAAATGTGTTGAAACAAATTCCTGTTTACCAGAATATATATTTATACATACTTGTTTGCAATATTTGCCAAAATCTAATTTGAAGCACTTGCAAACATTTAGATTTCCTAACAGCTGGGGAAAAGTTTGATATGGACAGGCAGTCTTGTTGAGAAATATGTTTTTTCTTCAGTTGAAGTCTTATGATGAAATCTTAGGACCATTAGAAAAACCTTTAGCAAAAGTTTTAACAGCTATTTCTGTTAATATATTACATACCAAGTCTCTCGCCCCAAATGGTAAAGCTTCCATTAGGTTCTAGGTTCATGGATATTTAAGTAAATAAATTTAAAAAAAAGAACAGGGTGAGGAGTGGAGGGTTACAATTATGTTTAAGACCACCCAGCTTTACACACCTCACTGAGACATGGATTTAAGCAGAAACAGGTGCAAGAGCTGTGCAAATCATTTATTTTTCAGCTTAAAGTAAAAAATGAAACAAAAACTATGAAAAATTCATTTCAAGCTAAGTGACCTGAAAAAAGTTTTATTTTCAGTGGGGTGAAAAGCTTTCATTCAGGTCACCTTACTCCTCATATTTGAGCAGCCTATCATCTGTAACCAAATTTAGCTCAATTTCTAATTAAAACAATGTCTTCAAATAAGCAGCCAAATATTTCATTTTATTTTGAGGAGTTTGAATCAAAAGGTGCAGCCCTAACAGAAACTTATTCTGTGATAGGGGAGTGGACTATTTCTGGTTTTGCTTTTCCTAACAGTAAATCTTCACCCAGTTCCAATTGAATTCATGAATACTTTTCCTTGACATAATACCATATCTTTGTGCAGTCACTCAGGCCAACCAAGTGCTTCTCTTGCAGAAATCAGGGCTCTTTATCCTGTTTCAATTTGTGTAACCAAAAACCTAGCACAACCATATCTGAAATATCACATTCAAAAAAACAACCTTGTAGTTATCTGCAAAACAGGACTGACAATAATTGAGTAATTTCTATTAGCTGAAAATAAATATGCTCTATTTTTAAAAAGCTTTCAGAATAAGAAAAAGTTATCTGAATTTTCTAACAGCTGTCATCAGCTAAGACTTCAGTACCAAATGGTCACTTGTCGTGGTTTAAATCCTAGCCAGCAACTAAGTACCACACAGCTGCTTGCTCATGCCCCCACTCCCGATGGGATTGGGGAAAGAATCAGAAGAGTAGAAGTGAGAAAACTTGTGGGTTGCGGTAATTGAAATAAAGTAAAATAATAATAGAGTATACAAAGCAAGTGATGCACAATGCAATTGCTCATCACCTGCCAAACGATGCCCAGCCTGTCACTGAGCAGCAATCGCTACCCCCTGGCCAAGCCACCCACATATTGAGCGTGATGTCAAATGGCATGGAATAGCCCCCATGGCCACTTGGGGTCAGCTGTCCTGGCTGTGCCCCCTCCCAGCTCCTTGTGCACCTGGCAGAGCATGGGAAGCTGAAAAGTCCTTGACTGACTGTAAGCCCTGCTCAGCAACAGCTAAACATCAGTGTGGTATCAACATCATTCTCAACCTAAATCCAAGCCACAGCACTATGCCAGCTACTAGGAAGAAAATTTACTCTATCCCAGCCAAAACCAGGAAGTCACTTCAGTGTCCTCTTACTAGCATGTAGAAATATAATAATAAGCAAGCAATAAAGATACTTAAGGGAAATTCTCCTGAGTCCAGCTGGATCAAAATAATAAGCAGGCAGCAACTTAAAATAAGCTATAAACTTTTCCAATAATAGAAATAAGCATACAGAAAAGAAAAAGAATATACAGCCTTGATCAACTAACACAATACAGATTTTCTGTTTGCACTACATCCTAACTAGTATTAGTTATTACAAATTTAATTTAGAGAATGTCTCTTTACTAGAGATGAAGAATCTTTAGATTCAAGTTCCTTGATTTTTCTCAACAGTTGGCCATGGAATTCATATCAGAATTTTCTCAGAGTCTGTTGGGGAAGAAGGAATCCAGAGTAAACCAAATTCCAAACAGTAAAAAAAACCCCTTCCTTCCCTTGCCCCCCATAGAAAGGAAAGAATCTGTAAAATGTTTAATATATTTTATTTATAATATATGCATTTCTAGAACTAATTACTATTCACAGATGCATCATAATTGGCTTGTTCAGACTTATTAATGATGTCATGACTAATTACAATGCTTAATCTCAGGTAGAATTCAAAGAATACATCCACAAAATTATGTTTAATGTGCAAAGAGGGAAATGTTAATGGACAGATGAAGACAAACCATGTATCAAAAAAACAAGAATGAAGACACGTGATTCAAAAAAAAAAAAAATCTGAAGAGAGAAAAATGTTGCCAACTGACTCCTGACTCGCGTGGCAAAGCTGCCCTTTCACTAGTAATTACAGCCCTTTTCTTTAGTATATGCTTGTTCAGATGATATTCAGATTAACTGGATTTGTGCTTTTTTTTTTTTTTTTTTTTAAAATAACACAGTCATCATTCAGATGGACAAAAGTGCCTGCCTAATCCAAATGGATCCAAGACTATGGAGAACATTTTTTTCATCACAAACTGAAGTTATTGAAACTGAAGCTTTCGCAAGTTCAATGGAAAGTTCTGCAGAGTAGTAGACAAACACACTAACCCCAAAATAGCCCTCTTTCAGCAACTCATGGGAGAAGCCTAACTTAAAACTTGTGTGTTGCCTCATGTAGAATATGAACTTCATTATTCCATATGACAGACAACTGCTCCGTGAGATCATTGATGGTTGCCTTGTGTCTGTCTCAGTTTGTCTTTAGCCTGAGATTAAGTAAACTAGGAACATAGGCACATTCTGAGAGCAAGTGCATTTCTGCATATATGCACATATGTTCACCTGTGCTCCTGACATCTCTGAACATATCTGCCAATTTCAATCAAAGAGAACTGGATCAGCATCTCAAAGGTAGTTACATTGTTGTAAGTTTTATTAAAGGCTGCAATATGAACCCAATTCATATTATACACCAGAGAAAGGGTTATGAACATCCCAACTACAGGAAAAACTAATCAGCATTTGCTGATTTGCCTTTTAGATAAGAGAATCCAACCATGAATTTGAAACCAAGTCTTATTACTCCCACTGCTTTCATAATTAATTGCTTGTGAAAAAGTTAATAAGGTTTACTTTTTTAATGTAGCACAGAAATGTCAGAACACTAACATAGTCTAAGAAATGGAAATTGCCTTTCACAAACAATTCTGCTGATGATTTAGCCATAGTGTTTATTGTTAGCATATTTAAACATCCTCTACTAGAAATGGCAAATTAGAAACTATTCATGTCCAAGGTGGTTTTTAATCATTAAAAAAGCCAACATAGTTTGAAATGAATCACTAAACCCTTCGATAAGTAATAGAAATAAGCAAAGCTCAGATAATCCAGTGGCCTTTAATGAAAGAATTGAGAACATCAAGGAAAAAAATAAACAGTCAAGAGACAAGAAAGATAGTCAACTTTTATTCTAATTTTCTTTTTCTAAATTTTTAGATGGAAGCCACTTTTCAATATTGAACATTTTGTATTCAAACATTACTTTTAAAAGTACTTGTCATTTCAATGAGGAAAGCTACAGTTCCAGTCAAAACAAAGGGCAGAAAGTGACTTAACAAATGCAACAAAAATTTTTAAAATACAATTTTGTGAAATCTCAGCCTTCTCCCATTTCCAATTTTTCCACCATAGATTGGCAATGACCATCAGTATGCAGTTTAATATAAGCAGCCTCATTAATTTACCATTAATTTTGTTTTTCAGTAATCATGAATTAAAAGAATCTTTGAGATTAATAGAATCTCTTTGTACACCATCTACAGTTTTTCATACTGTACAGTTACAGTGGTAAGACTGCACAGTGCTGTCCAATGATGTAGGACCCAGAACCACCAAACCATTCTTGCATGACATCTCTCAATATACCACTCAAATTACATGTTCTAAATGAAACATTTTTATGCTCCCTGCAGTTTTAGAGTCCGACATCTGACCACACAGGAGCTTTAAAAAGTTACCTCCTTCTGACATGCTGCTGTGTTTTGTGAGGTCTCTCATGCCATCTTGTAGTTGATCAACTTCCCACTAGCTTTAGCAGGAACAAACCAAATAAGGCTTTGCATCTATTTCTATGCATGTTCTCTGAATATGTGATAGAATTTTATCTTTAGTATTAGAATGCTTAAAACAAAAATTATTTTATAGCTTCAGCTTCAAGTTTAGTCAAACCACACTTAAATGTAAACAAAACTCTCTGGGGTTTAGATTTTATTGGAACTAGCTCTCTTTCATCAGAAAAATGAAATCTAAGGGAATGGTGCTGTTCGACCACAATTCCAGTGTACATATAAATAGTCTTGGCAGCTCCTAGCAGAGGTGACATTGCCACAAGAACTGTGCCATCTTCATGTTGTACCTTCACAATTGTCTTGACATGTGATCACTTCACAGCAACAGTGTGAGAAATCTGAAAGCACTTTGGTTTAAATCTGCTGTTTATCCCTTTGACTTCTGCAATATTTCTTCCTGTGCACACTAATGCACCTATATTTTATATGCAATGTAAGCAACAATTATGATGAAGAAAAAAGAAGATTTTACCATTATTTATTTGAAATTTGAAAGAAACTAACTCAAATAGAAAACAATTTTAATTGCAACAGAACCTGCCCTGTTTCGAGTCTTAATTTTATATTATTTTTATTTTCCATGTTTGCAGAGTACATTTATTCATTAAAGTGAAAAGCGTGCAAACTGAAGATAATATCTTTGTCCCTTCATCTCATTTGATTTCTTTTTACAACAGAAGGCAAATGCTATCACAAAAACAGTTCTTGCCATCATACTTGATTAGTGTTAAAATGAGTTAAAGATGAGTCAATGTGTCTAAAGAGCACAAATAAAAGCAGACTTGATCTTCACCATTTTAACCTGCTTAATTCTGCAAATAGTCACAAATAAATTACTTGATAGCACTATTTACAGAAAGCACAAAACTTTACCAAATCTACCCTTTCCCAAAGTCACAGCTCCATTCAAGGATATATAATTTTTTATTATTAATTTTTCAATATCCAAAGCATGTTCTAAATACAGATTTACTAATCTGATAGACATCAAGCACCTGATTGAGAATGAAGACTTTAAGTGCAGCACAAAAGAGTAGAACAGGCTGTTACAAGTTGTAATAAACCAAAGAAGGTAAAAATATGACTTTTCAAAAGCAGGCATTGTATCAACCCCTTAAGACAATATTTTGTTTAAAGTATACCATAAAATAAATCTGGAATATTCTGTCAATAATACTTTGGGTTTACTTCTGTATATGTCATAACACACAAACTTTTTTAAACTTAATAAGAGCATTTGTAGCCACCTGTAATGTTCTCAAAGATAAGCTACACCATATATAATTCTTCACAGCATAAGAGTAAGATTAAAGACTTTTTTTGTTGCTTTTTTTTTACTACTGTGGCATTTTCATTAAGAAAAATTGCCCCATAGCTGCAGTCTCTTGATAGAAATGTTTCTTGATGACTTATTGCTCTTGTAACAGTGCATGTTCAATAATACTTAATTTTAAGCTTTCATAAACTCCCAAGGATTTATAAAGGGATTAGTGGGAGGTTCTTTTAGACATCCTGAGTCTCTTTAATGAGAAGGAAAAAACAAAAAATACAAAACAATACAGCAGCCTTTCTTTAGGTCCCTAATATTTAATATCTGTTTAAAGACAACTACTTATAAACATCTCATGCCTGCTCTTCTTCACTTTAAGGGACGAATAAAATACAAGGTAACAACTGACAAAATTTTAGATTACGATCTCTGTAGCCACTGTTGGAAGAAAGTTTGGTTTTTTTCTTAGGAACCAAAAATCACTATTTATAAAAATTCAAATTAAAAAGTTCATGATCTAAGGGACACTGAAGATGAACATTTAGATCAGAACCATAAATGTTAATTAATATTTTGATCAGTTCAGACCTTCAAAGATACTTAGGCCTTCTGATTCCAAAGGATTCTCTCTGTAAAAGGGACATAAATCCAAACAATTTATTAGTTGTATGCAGTTAATCTGGATTCACGCCCATTTAGCAAGCCAAAATATAGGCTAGGTTTGAACAGAAGCATCAGGAAGATGAATTTAAATATGTGGAGACACACTTACAAGAAAGGTTTTCCTCTCTCATTTAGTTTCTTCAACAATTTTTTTTTAATCAGGGGGTCGTGAGGCCAGTTCTCTCTCCACTTGCTTCACTTATTTATTCTAGAATAAAATGAGACAGTATATCAAGGGGTTAAAGAGTTACAGGGAGAACAAACCAAACCAAAACAAACAACAGAAGGTGGATACCAAAAACCACAGCTGAATAGACACTTTAACTTACCAACCAGAGACGAATTATGCAATGAGGGTGTTATTCAGTGCATGTGTGTATTTTGAAAATGACAAAGAATCTCATAGGGCAGATTGTCAGCCCTGACACTTGTTTGTTTGCTTAAGTGCAGTCAGGTCACTCATGCAATAGCACTGCCTTGGAACAGCAGCACAGCAGATCACAATTTATTCCAAAATGTAGTCTTACAGATAAATTGTTTGGACGAGGAATGCTCTCTTCCTTTGGGTCTTCAAAGCACTCTTCACTGTGCAAGTGATTCTTCTCTATACATGGAGAGTTCCATGCAGATTTTAAAACCCATAACAGGCTATCTTATCCTCAACAGCCCCTGCTGGGGCCCAAGCTGAGCCTGCACATGTAGCATGAACTTCCCAACACCCAGCAGCATTCTACCAGTCTCACAGGACCCCTTCCAGCACCCTAATCAGTTCTCCCAGCTTCCAAAGAGAAGCTATCTGAAAAAGAAACTAGCACACTTCTCCCTCAAAAATCCAGATAAAAGCTCCCATTCAACTTTAAAATTGTCTCCAGGATACATTTAGTTTTCCCACCTTCTGAAACATAACACATTCTTTAGTGGACAATTATCAGAATTCACACATTCACCCCTATCCATAAGCATGACTGTGATGCTCAGACATTGTCTAAGTTTTCCTTTAAAAAGGAAAATATCCTTGTAGTCAATCACACCTCAGTTAGCTGAAAACAGTTCAAATAATACTTTGGTATTGAAAAGTAAGCGTCCATAGGAACAGCTACACCATATATTAGGGCCTGTGAATAGGTACATTGTACTCTCAGAAGACTTTAAAATATAAGTATCTCTTGACTTTTTCATTGTTTGAATAAATGACTACAAGACAAGGGCTTTTGAGAGGTTGCTGATTAAAGTGCCCTTTATTGTTAAAAGCGTAATTAAGTAATACTTGAATTTATAACTCTCTTCAGGGAGTCCACACTCCTAAAGAAATTAGAAAATGGCACAGCCAGAAAGTCATCTAGTTAATAATACTTTTTAATTATCACAGCTAGCCTATGTGGCATTCCCATTTGCAAGGTTTCATTTTATTTAAAGAAATTAAAGTGCAGATCAAGTCACGAAATGCATTGTCCAAAGTCTATTAAACAAAATATAATTTAAAACCAGCATGGAGTTATAAATAGCCTGCTGTTTGGAATAGCCTGTCAGTCTGTTCCCAATTATGTATGTTTAGCTAACAGCTCTAATTAGCTCTCGCTTCCGACTACATAGCTCCTAAAATGTTTACATTGGAAGTCACAAATTACTGTCTAATTATGTTGGCTTCATTATTTTGCATAAAATATAAATAAAATATATGCCCATGCTATAAAAACAAAATGTGCTGTCATCTCTGCATCTATAAGATATACCACTGATATTCCAAAAAAAAAAAGAGCATTTAATTAAAACACTTAAAAGCACAATAGCAACTTTACTGCGTCAAGTGAGATCACAATTATTAAGTGAGCGCATCACTTCTGAAATGTATTTTACTTGGAAAAACAAAGTAGAATGAACAACTCCTTCAAACCTGCTGAACTTGTCCTTTCAAATATGGATGTTATCATATTTCCATCTACAGTCCTTGGGAATTTTGCATGAAGGATTGCTGATCAGCGGTAAGCGGTGAGCTGGACATGCAAAACAAGATGAAGGCTGGCAAAGAAGTGGGACAGAGGTAGACTGAGATGTATCAGAGGTTGTGAAGCAAGTGATGTAGAACTCAGAAAAATCAACATGCTTGTAAAGAGCCCTTTCAAGTCACTGAAATTTTGAACAAAGCTGAAGACAGCCTAGCTTGTATCAGATGCTGAAACTTCTCCATTCCTGCAGCTAAACCAGTGCCAGCAATTTTCTTTTCCCTCAAACTCCAGGTTATACTGCTAAATCAGTAGATCAAAAACAAAATTAAATTATCACTGTAAGCCTCCTCTCTCTCAGAAAAGTGGCCAACATCTAAATTAGAGAGATATTTGAAAGAAGACAGCCGTTTTCTCCTTTATACCTGAGCTAATGTAATCTATGCATGAATTTTTTTTCTTCCCGAATTATCATGAAGTGACCTTCAAATTGCCAAATGAAAAGTACCAGCTTCTCTCTGTAATTGTTATATTTAAATAGGATTTCTTTGTCAAATATGTTGAAATATTTCTTTACTATATTTATGAAAGTTGACATTCTCATTTACATGCAATACAGCAAATATCTCAATGACTGTGTAACACAATTATTCTTTTAGGCAGGCATTGACAACAAACATCCCTAAACATATAGAACAGTTAGTAAATATTTTTTCCCACTTATGTACTTTGGGAATTTCATAGATAAAATTTTTTCATACCACTCACTTTGCTTCACTAGTATTCCCAAACAAGTTCTTTAAAGTGGTATTTGTAATTTGGTTTTGGGCAAATCTATTTTAATGTGTTCTTACATCTTCCTAAGGGCTTCTCTAAGATATACCAAAATGGTTGCTTCCGTTTTTCATGCTGAGGCTTTTCTTCCCCAATAAAGATATTACTCATTTTTGCAGTTTACATGCATTACTTTGAAATACTGAATTTAGATTTACTTGGTCATTTTCTAACTTATTTGACACTGATACTGACTGATATTAGCATCCAGTGAGTGGCCTCCAGCTGGGCTTTGTGACGCTGATCACAATCATTTGAGCTCAGACATTCAGCCAGTTTTCAATACACCTCACTGTCCTCTTAACTATTCCATACATCGTAAGTTTGATGGTACAGAAGACAGTGTTAAAAGCCTTGTAAAGATAAAAACCACAAATGCTCTCCCTTCATCCACCCAGATAGACATCTCATCATGGAAGGCAGTCAGGTTGGTTAAACATGATTTCCCCTGCAGAAATCCATGCTGACAGCTCCTGATCAACCCTCTTGTCCTCCACATGTTAGGAAGTGGTTTCTGGAAAATTCGCTCCATCACCTTCTGAGGGATTGAGGTAAGGCTGACTGGCCTGTAGTTCCCTAGATCTCCCTTCTTGCTCTTCTTGAAGATATGAGGGACATTTGCTTTCTTCCAGTCCTTGGGAACCTCTCCTGACTGACTTGCAATGACCTTGGCCAGCTCCCTCAGCATTCATGCATACAACCAATCAGGTCCCATGTCCAGTTTATTTAAAAGTCTCCTAACCTGATCCCCGTACACTAAAGGTATGACTTCCTTGCTCTGGACCTTCCCACTAGTCTAAAGGACTTGGGTTTCCTGCAGGCCAGTCTTACAACTGAACAGTCAATAACTTTATAAAAAATTCCAGAATACATCAGAGAACAAGTCATATCACCTGCAGAATACAATAAATTCCATACACTCCTAACAAATATTCTTGTAAATAGAAATTAATATTAGAGCTCTTTCCTAATTTCTGGCATCACCCTAAAGTTGTCCATGGAAAAAGATAAACTATTGCTTGATATTCAATCTTATTTGCATACTATTTGTATAAAGAAAAATATAAGAGAAAAAAGTGGTTTTTCCATTTAATAAACATTAACCAAAGGCAGTTAACAGTGATTACGAATCAATATTTAAAGAATACTCTTTCAGAATGGTGTTGTGTCCTTTGGTCTTTAGTGATACATTATCTGTTTGCTCGATAAATTCAAACTTCTCAATTTTTGGTCATACGGGTATGTAGTGAGAAATCCAGCATATTTTATGGGGGTCTTTTTGAGCAAACAATGAGGCCACCTTCACTAAACACTGTAAAATCCGACTAATACTACAAATATGAACTGATTTCTGATGAATAAACACATAGCAATGATGCTTTCCCTTGCAGAAGTTTGTGGGAGATGAACAAAAAACCATGAGACCTCCTATCCTCTTATCAGGAGCTAAAACAAATGTGAGAATTAGAAAACCTATTGTTTTTCCCATTAGGTTAAAAACCACAAGAATATATTGCCAACTTATGGCACCATCACTGAAGCTATTTAAGATAAGGCATGGTGTGATTACTGCCACATTGTATTCCATTTGATGAAGGGATTTGGATTACAGTAGCAGAAAGGTCAAATTACCAGTTACAATTCATATGCCAAGCAGAAATTCTTCTTAGGAAAGCCATACAACATCAAAAGAAGTGACTATAAATAGCTGAACAATTATTATTTCAAAACTAGTGTATCTGGATGAATTACCAGTCTTTAGAAAAGAACTGTGTATTTAAGTTTTCAATTTTGTTACTTGAGAAGCATAAACATTCTTTAAAGGCAGATCTGACACCACTGCTTGTTAACACTTCCTAGAATAAGATGTTTTTTCAGACCCTTTCAGTGATAGAACCCAAATAATTTCAGTAAGAGATGCATTAAAGAAACATGAAAATCCCATCACACATCCTTAGGGTCTGACACTGAAAAGTTAAAAAGCCGGCCAGGTTTGTTGTACATTTTCTCTAATAATAGTTGACCTCTGCTTGTGAATTATTCTCTCTCTAGAAAAACAGGACAAACCCAAAATAGTAGTTCCCATTTCCTCCAGGGCCCTAAACTATTTTTTTTTTAAATATATCCTCACATCTCAATACCTTAATTATTAATTTGTTCCCTCAGATTACTTGTGCAGTGAGCTCTCCTCACCAGTACAAACCAGGCTGCAATTTTTAACTTACAGATGATCCTTCATGATATTAAAAAATCTACTCCCTAAACACTTCCCTATCACTCAGAAAATTAGCTGTCACACATAATTACATTAATTTAACTTAACTTTCAGGAAAAGTGTCCATGTTATTAACAATGAAAGCAAACATATGGAGCAGGTGACCTTGCTTCTGTCAAAGAATGTACTTAGTACATTCGGCATTTGGTAGGAATGACCTTTACATATAGTTAATTGGCTGACTCAACTACAGTGAGAGATAGAACATTTCCATTGGTGGTAATTTATTATGGGGAAAAAAAAGTACTCACACTTTGTTTTCCTGTCTTCCAAAGCACAGAGAAGTTAGGCAGGAACACAGGAAATTACATGTTCCTGCCATCTCCATCTTTTGCACAAAATGCTGCAACGTTACATTTAGGAATTGGAAATGCCCATGTGAATGTCATCTTTGATGTCCAACTGTTAAAACATCTTATGACCATCTTGTCAGACCAAGGTTTCCCCACTACATGGAATTTTCAGCTCTTTAGAGTTCAGCTAGAGTGTGAAGTCCCATGACTTACCTTATACAAGATGACCACAGCAGTTCCCTTTCATTGTTTTTATTTCTGAATTATTCTGCTTACTTTATTGATCACTTTCTCTGATTCTTTTTTTACTTCTTGGATGGGATAATGCAAGTCCTTCATTAGAAATCTTTCCTACCAGAAAATCTGCCAATTCCAACTTCAGAATAAAGGGATCATTTTTACCGACTCCCCCTTTGCCTGTCATCAGTCCAAGGCAGTGAGCAAAGGGGAAAAAAAACAAAACAAAAAACCCCAAAACAATACCCACCCACCCTCAAAAAAACACCCACGTGTTTACAAAGTGACAGAATTTGTATTAAATATTAAAAACCTAAAAAGTAAAGATTACATTGTAATTAATATATCACCAAATTTAAAGGACATTAATCCTCTCTAAAAAAAAATATTCTTGTAGCTATTTTACAGAACCTCAAATACCATCAGCAAATCAGAGTGATACAAAAATAGAACACAGACATTTCAGACTCAGACCTATTGATCTGGGGCACCATCCAATCACCATAGGAAAAAGAAAAAATGTACTTCCACTTCTTGTTCAACCGTTTCTTAACTACTTTGTGCAAGTCATAGAAATCCCATTAGTTGTATCATACCTCACCTGAAATGCCCAATTGTTTAGTTCAAAGAATGCTCAAGATGCTCTGTAAGTTTGGCAGCAAGGGATTTCCTTCAATAATCTACAAGGAGTTTAAAGTAAAAGACTATCTCTCAAGTACGTAACTCAGTTCTGTTTACAAAAGCTCAACATTTATTTGCTGCATGTTCATAAGGGCTACTTAGTATCTGTTCAACAGATATTCAACTACAGAACTAGCATGTTTCAGCAACACAGACTTTCAGTTTGTCTCTACCAAGATTAGAGCACCTCTTCAAAACATAAATACATTATTAGCTTTGTATTTTCTAAATTTGTACTGGAGCTGACAACACAGAGAAAGTTTAAACCCATGGTCTGGTTTATTTATTTTTTATTTCCTTCCTGCTTTGCACTTGTCAATTCTCCTTGCTCTTGTGACAGGTGTCAGTAACATATAGATGTGCCACAGTCTTTGAACAGCAGAGTCATAAAATGAAATGTAAGCAGTTTCTCTGATGCTCCTTCATAATACAGAATCATAGAATCACAGAATGTTTTGGGTTGGAAGGGACCCCTAGAGGTCATCTAGTCCAACCCCCCTGCAGTGAGCAGGGACACTGCTAACTAGATCAGGTTGCTCAGAGCCCCGTCCAACCTGGCCTTGAATGTTTCCAGGGATGGGGCCTCCACTACCTCTCTGGGCAACCTGTTCCAGTGTTTCACTACCCTCATTATTGTAAAGAATTTTTTCCTTATATCCACCCTAAACCTACCCTGCTTCAGTTTAAAACCATTACCCCTTGTCCTGTCACAGCTGGCCCTACTAAAAACATTTTCCCTTCCCCATCTTTCCTATAGGCCCCCTTTAAGTACTGAAAGGCCACAATCAGGTCTCCCCACAGCCTTCTCTTCTCCAGGCTAAACAACCCCAACTCTCTCAGCCTGTGCTCCAGCCCTCAGATCATTTTTGTAGCCTTCCTCTGGACCTGTTCCAACAATTCCATGTCCTTCTTGTGCTGAGGGCTCCAGAGCTGGACGCAGTACTCCAGGTGAGGTCTCACCAGAGCAGAGTAGAGGGGCAGAATCACCTCCCTTGACCTCCTGGCCACGCTTCTCCTGATGCAGCCCAGGGTACCCTTGGCCTTCTGGGCTGCTGCTCACACTGCTGGCTCGTGTCCAGCTTTTCATCCATCAGTACACCCAAGTCCCTCTCAGCAGGGCTGCTCTCGATCCTTTCTTCCCCCAGCCTGTATAGATACTGGGGGTTACCCCGACCCAGGTGCATGACCTTGCATTTGGCCTTGTTGAACTTCATGAGGTTCACACAGGCCCACCTCTCCAGCCTGTCCAGGCCTCTTTGGATGACATCCCATCCTTCTGGTGTATCAACTGCACCACTCAGCTTGGTGTCATCTGCAAACTTGCTGAGGCTACACTCGATCTTGCTGTCTAAGTCATTCATAAATATATTAAACAGCACCAGTCCCAGTACGGACCCCTGAGGGACACCACTCATTACCGGTCTCCGTCCGGACATCGAGCCGTTGACCAGTACCCTCTGGATGTGACCATCCAACCAATTCCTTATCCATCGAACAGTCTACCCATCAAATCCATAGCTCTCCAATTTAGAGAGAAGGATGTTGTGGGGGAAGAAGGGTGATTAACTTCTCATTGAATTGCATATTTGGAGGGAACAGGAAAAAAAGAATGACCCTTCTCACAGGCTTTGCACAAAACCTCCAGAGTGTCGCAAGCAAAGCTTTCAAAGCTGCAGATGTTCTTACAGAAATAGACATTCCCAGCGACTCCCTAAAGGATTGTATGGGTCATGCTGTTGCTGTTAAAAGCTTTTTTACCTACCATTATTGTTTCTATGATGAAAAGTTTTGTTTCAATAACTGTTTTCCACAGTCAATAAGTGCAAGTGAAATTTGTAGGCTTATATGCATTTTCATTTTAATGAAGAGTCACTCCAATTTGCATTCAAATTGATTTTTTTAATGGTAAATATTTTATTTTAGATTAAATGTGAATAATTTTTAATCTCATTACTATCAATCGAATTCAATACTTGAGGGAGGAAAATTATGCATTTCATCTGGTTAAAAATAAAACTTCCTTTGGTTTATGGGCCATTAAATTTTACTTGAATCTAGAGTAATCCACAGTCAAGTTCAATGAATTGTTAATTCCCAGTGTTAGAGGTCTGCAAGTTGTTGGAAGGAGAAATACATTAATATTTAGGAAAGCTTCATAGTTTTCTTGCCACCTAAAAGGTTCCATTTCTCTAGCTACCTTGTCTGAGCGCCTTTTATCTTCTGATTGGCATCTCTTTCTTTGAGTAAGGCAACACACTTCACTGTTGCAATTAAGTGTGTAAAGCAAAGACAACTAGGAAGAACAGCCAGCTCCACACTATGGAGAAACCTCAGGGCCAATCTGAGTTGATCTGCTGACTGAGTTAAAGAAGGTTTCTGTTCGTTTTTCTTGGTTCACTTCAACTTTATAATGTAACTCCAATTCACAGATGGTTTGTTATGCCACCAAAAGATAATTTGTTGAAGATCAATAGGCTGCAAGGATTCTCAACACTGTCACCTTTACCAGCATATAAAGGAAAATGGCATATTGCTACTTTGATACTTCAACTCAAATTTTGCCTGCAAGGGTCAGACATGCTGGACTTCTGATCATTGAACTGGTTTTACATTTTGTCTTGTTAAAATACTATATTGCAATATTTGTTGGCTCACTTGGACCAAAAAAAAAAAAAAAAAAGGAAAAGGAAGGTAGGTCATGATGGCAATTAAGGAGCTGCACTTGTACTGTCTAATGAGAACATCAGACTTGCAGCAGTTTGACACTACCAAGTCAGAATATTTTAGCTATCTACCATTAATTCCAGTTACACTGACCTTATTATTTCCTGCTTTAACTGGCAAATCTAAGTTATTTCTCTGCTTTTCTTTTGCAACTTGAAACAGTTGAAATCTTGTTTCTAGATTAATCAACATCTCTGTGTGAAACAGTGAAAAGTCAGAGAAGCAAGCATGGGTCACTGTGCTGTAAAACCTATGTTTAACCCATGATCACATAAAACGGACCCTAAGAGTTTCCTTTTGTTATGGGCAGCACAAAATTTTTTCCTCAGCTCTCACTTTTAAATGAGATTTGTATTTAATAAAAAGCATTTCATAAGATCCACTATATTTCAACTAAAGAAAAAACTGCTAAAGGTTTTCATCAGAGCCTGCTGAGAAATATTCAGATGGGTTACAGGTCAAACCATTCTCTGCCAATCTCATACACTGACAAAAAAATTTAGAGAAAAATGAAAACTTCTGCAGTAATTTTGCCACATGAATTGATTCTCTATAGATTCTCCATAACCCTGACTGCAACTGTTACTAAAGAAAACCTAAATTGTGATTTTTTTGTGTCCATTAGCACATGGGCTTGCACTGTAACCTCTTAAAAAGCTAAGAATAAACCAGCTTTAACTTCTCTTTGCTGAATGAAGAGAGCTGCTTAACATGACAGACTTAAATGTGGATGAAATTTCAGGTGATAGATACAGCTGTATTTTGTTATACAAATTAAATGAAAATGCCTGTTTTGAAGTAAAAGTATCAGTTCGGACATACAGGTGAAGCAAAAGCAGCACAGGAAGATATAAACAGCAAGCAACAACTTTAACTCGATACATCAAGGATTTGAACATGATCAAAGTAGGGCTTGCTTAGAGGGTCACAACTGTAAGTTAAAACAGACTTTCCTCTGAATAAGACTATAGGAAGCGTTAGCAGGTCAGACAAAAGGCACATCTACAGTCCAGGAGCCCTTCTCAGCAGTAAGCACAGGGTTAGCATATAATGATGCTTCCCCCAAACATTTTTCTAACAAATTGCAGCTCAGAGGATTCCTGAGCAAGATATGATGTCCTTATACTTAATTTTGAGAACAAACTTTCCCATCAGTTTACCCAAACACTTTCTGAAGTCATTTATCCACAGCTTCTAGGCACTTGTAGTTCTTCAGCTGCTACCAGGTTTTTCTGGAAAAAATCTCCTTTTCTTTTGAATATATTTCTTTCTGATGTCCCCCAGCCCTTATGTTGGAAGGGACTGTCAAGGTGGCATTATTACTTTCTCTGGCTGCAAAGTTCTAGTCTTAGTAGTTATTCTTTTCATATCCTCCTTCTCAGATTCATTTCAGACTTTTTCCTAATCTATAAAACAGGGTTGGGCAGATTTGCTAAATTCAGGAAAAAGAAAAAAGAAACCATTCGCCTTTCAAATTGCAACAATGCAGGTACTCAAAATGCATAAGGTAGTAAACAGAGCAAAAGACCAAGAGTCCTGAACGAAGGCATAAATTAGAGTGAGAGTGCATGGGGGCAGTCATTTCTCTTCTCTCACTGGTTCACTACCGGTGAAAGGGCTGTGGAAAGGAAGGGTTGGTATTAACCACCCTCCCCCAGGCCCTAGAGATTAGCTAAGTCTCCCACACAACAAACTTGAATTAAGTATGTTCTAGGAAAACAGTTTAGTTTGAAAAGTATGTGGTATATTACAAAAAACACCTCTAGGGATTATGTGGAGTCTGTTTGGGGGATTACGGGTTGTCTTACAGCAAAGACTTCAGGTTTGGACAGAGCCTAATCACTGACAACTTGATACTCACTGAGGCTACAGCAATGCAAACATTAAATACTATTTGCATTTGAGTTACTGTTCCTAGACTCAAAGTATATAAACTTGGAAAAATCACTTTCACAGAAAAGCTTGCTTAAAGGAGGAAAGAAATTTGCTTAAAAATAACAGTGGATACGTAGATACTAAATTAACAACTCTACATCATAAGAGTAATGTAAGAGAAAGAATGGTGCACTATAAAAGTAAGAGTTTGAACATCTAGAATTAGAACTCTACTCCACTAAAACTTTCTGCATTTCCTCTGACACCTCACTGTGCTTCATCTATTACCTCAGAAACATGGAGTACTTCCCTCACAACATGTGGAAGGGGGAAAAAAAATTAGATTTCTGATTAAGTAAGTCTTCTGGAACTACAATAATGGAACCCAGAATTTCTCTGAGAAAAGTAATCACAGAAGCTGTTGAAATATTTAAGACCATTTAACTTTTAGGCTGAAATCAAGTATTTTCTAGGATTTTTCAAGTGGCAGTATGGTTCTTCTGTTGTATTAGCTGAAGTTTAGCTAAAGATAGCTTTCATTTTTTCAAAGAAAATAATCTCCTCTTTCTCTTAAGAGTTTGTTTCTTCAGTATTTCATAATTTGCCATTAGCTACACAGGTGAAGATAGGTATCTGCTTTGTCATGTTACAATTTATGGATTCCCTTAAATCTTTGCATGGAAGTGTTTCATTTCACTGTCATGTATTCCTAACAGCTCATCACCGTCACTAAATGTCAAGGTTCTAATCTTCCTGTGACTCATCTTGGATAATTCTTTTTAAGGTAACTGACTTCTGCATACCAAGCTCTGAGAGCTGCACACATTCCTGTCCGAAAAGCAGTTAAACAAAAATAGCTTCAGCTAAATGCTTATGATATACTGTGCAGGGAAGGTTGGCACAAAACATTCCCTCCAGGCACTTTGTTAGGTTTTCTTTATCTTTATGTGATTTTCCCCCCCTTGATGTAACAGTGACTAGTTTACAGCTAGCAACTCCAAAAAGGGGCACATGCACTAATCATAGTTTCAGTAAGGCCAGCTACGCTAGTACACATTACATGCTTTCATCAGAAAATAACATTCTAAGAAGTACTCATCTGTCAACATAACCTAAATCTGCATATAACTTTCAAAGCGAGACAGCATCAGTTTCAAGTCCCATATTTATCTATTTCATCTGTATTCACAGAAAAGCAGACATGCTAATCTTTTGTTTTAACTTACAGGACACAGGTGCATTTCCACATGCTAGTCAGGACTGCCCAATACCCACAAACAATGACTGAACCAGGGAGCATCAACTAAGCAATTTTCAAGACAAGCACATTCATCATTTGTGAAACCTCTAGCATAAAGTCTCTTGGGTATGACCCAGGTCCTGCTAATCCTGCCCTGTTCAAACAGACCAGATTGTGAATTCTATTGCAGTATCTCATTTCAAATTAGGGGACAGTGAAATGCTCCACAGGAAGTCTCACAAGTCAAAAAAAGTTTTCTCCTGCAAGCCAGTTATTTTTAGTTAGGCTGTTACCCAACACAGCCTTCAGTCTCCACACTCTTCTCAGGATATTCAAATCAGCGTATCAGTCTTTTCTCAGTATACCTACATTGGCTCTCAGTACATCTACATTGGGAAAGCTAGATCTGATTGCAGCACATTCATTCCAGTGTCAGTTTAACCTGGTTAGCATGGTGAACAAGGAAGCAGTGGCACAGGCTTTAACGTGTGCTAGCAACCAGCCTTCCCCTCTTGAGATGTTAGGTGCATGCTCTGGTTGCTAACTCAAGTCACACGCTTTATCCTGGCCTGTGTATTTATTTTAAGTAGAATGAAGGCAGCAATAGGACGCATGTTTACAAATAATCAGGCAGCAAGAGTTAGAAAGCCATCAGTTTAGCATGCAAGTTCCAACAACACCACTTACAAAGTACATGTAAATAAATAAAGAAATAAATACAAATAAAAGGCAGAGAGATGTAGAAAGAATTGACTCTTAAGTCAGAATGTCACAAATTCATTGTTCATTCTGCTCTCCAGAGAGTGCAGAAATAAACTATTTTTTGCCAAATAAAGCAGCAAAATTAAAAACTAAGCAGTTGCAAACATGCTATTCTTGGCTGCTCAAAAGTGTCACAAACAGTTCTTCCATCACAACTGCCCTAAATAATTCTGCCCCTCGCTTTCACAGTGATGCTCTATGGGAACTCATATTTTTAAGTTGATGTTTATTTCTGATATATACTGAATCATCTCATCTGCCAACCATCACACCCCCTTGATTTTTCTTATTGTAAACATTCAAATGGTGTTTGAAATTTCTCACTCAGTGAAAGATACACCACTTTTTATTTAAAAGGAGTGAGCTTTTTTTGGTAAGGTTTCTAATAAAAGCATTACAGAAACTGCAACAAAATATTTACGACATTGATATTTCATCCGAAAAGCTTTCATTAACAGTCTGAAACAAACAAACAAATTAAAATTCTACTTTTCTTATAGAAACCCCATTTTGGTTTTCTAACTCACTCCAATAATGACCAGCATTTGCCTACTACATACAAAATGTCCACTGTTATCTGTAATCCTTCTATCACTTTTTGATCATTCTTTCTTGTTTTACAATGTTTATTATCAAACCTAGTTCTGCTCGTTGTTTCAGGCAGCCCAAGCCTGAGCAGCATTCCTCTGCCTTCATATAAGACACACAAATCTCATTATACAATTAGAAGCGTATCTGTATCAAAAGGAATTGTTGGGGGCAGGTAGGGAGGGGAAGGCATACTTTGCTTAGGAAGACAAGCAGTTCAAATAGCTTAGATGCTATTTTCCTTTTGTGAGCCAAAGGCTCATTAGACTTACAGGACTTCTGTTTCTTAAGAGATTATATTAGTTCCTCATGCTTATTCCCCACCTGGAGTCATCCTAATTCTTTATTTTTGACCCCTGAATGACTTCTGCCACAACCAATTACATTATTTCTTCACGAAGACAAGATAACTTCAGGGAAAAAAATAGCAGGAATGGACGAACTCTTACAACATAAAAAGCCAGTGTTACATGCTGCAGGTGTACTTAGTAAAAAATGAAGTGAAAACCCAAACATTATACAACACAGGGATTTTCTTACCAAAAAGCTTTCTAATATTATCTCAATGGCATTGGGGCAATTTAAAATTTTAAGTCATTTTTAGATTGCCCACTTTAAGTCTATTCTATCATCCTTCATATTGGCATGATTATACTCATACTCACATCCAAAAAGCCGACTAATAAATCTAGTAAAAAATGAAAATGAAAACTATTTCTTGATTTTGCTATATATATTTCCTTTTTTCCTTTAAAATAATGTAATTAATTTACTAAATTAAGTAACTCAATTTTGAGAACACACCATTTAACAGCACCTCTTTGGAGAGCAAAAGATAATGAACAAGGTTTTTTTTAAAGAAATCTGACTGAAGATTCCAGTGTTTAGCTCCCATGAAGAATTCCATTTGGAGAATTTACTCTAGATTAAGGTAGGAAATATATCATTTTCCTGATTCTCATAGAACTTGCCTCACAAAAGGAACCATAACTGTAAGTCACATTCATTCATTTGACAGACTGGCCATCAATACCAGTAACCTAATTAATCCTGTGAGGCTTAATTTTCATTAATTTAAAGGAGGCCATAAAAGGTTACAATTTTTCTAATTGATGATAAATTAAGGATACGTTAGAGGGCATTAGTGTGTAATGACCTTTATTTGCTAAGATAGTCTTGGATCTAGTTGTGAATACAAACTCTTGAAGGTTAATGGAGTAATATTGAGCATTATTATGTTGTCTTTTGCATTTATACATTGGTAGGTCCAACAAAACTAGTCATTAAAATTTAAGCTTGGCTTTTTAATAAGAAAAGCTATGGGGAAGAAAGAAAAATTATGACTAATCAATTCAGGAATGATAACAAATAATTTCTCTTCAAATGAATCCTACAAACTTATGACCTCCATGTTCTGTAATAATGCCTGTAAATATATCATGTTAAAAATAACATTAATATTATAATAAATTTTTACCTGATAATTGTCATATACAGCCATAAATAAAACCTTAGAATTCAACCCACAATATTTAAATGTTGGTATCAAACCTGTTGTTCATAACAAATTATGCTCATAGGAGATCCTTAGTTGTTAATATTTTTAAAAGCATCACTTGATCTGTTTCAACATAAAGTCAAATTCTTTAATGTTTGGATTATCCAAATCATCCTACAAATGCCCACTAATTTCTACTGGGTTTGGACAGACTGGAAAAGAATACATGATATTAGTGAATAAGCAGAATTTCTAAACTGAAATACTAGAAATACTTTCTTTCAAATCAGCCATAATTCTGCACAGTCGGGAGGGGAGAGGGGGGTGGCAGACGTTTCTCTAAAGATTTTCACTGATTTTTTAGATACAAGTTTTTGATTTGAACTTGAACTCTGTCAACTATTTATACCATTTAACATTATGCACACAGATGTAATAATCCCACTTTCTTCAAATATGTGTTTCTGAATATTTTTCCAGATCTCACTTACATTCCATTTTCTATGTACTTTTATGTCTAGTATTAACTTCATTACATGTTTCCCCTCCTTTCGGAGGGCACCATTTTCTCCTAAGCAAGAGATAAAGCTTTTTATCTTTTTTTTTCTTGTCATATCACCTACTCTTTACCAGAAAAGCTTTCTGATTTACCATCACTTATCAGCTCTTTGGAAGTTCTTTTCATTTTGTATCACTCACTGCAGTGCAAATGAATTCCATGTTGTTCAGCATCAGCAGACAATATTATGTGCAGAGCTTATTTGTAACCATTGTACTATGGTCAGAGTTGGCCCTGCAGCTTTCTGAAACCAGCCATCTCCTCTACTGTGTGACAATAACCTTGCCTCTACAAGCCTTCTAAGATAAGCCAGGTCCCATATGACAGTCAGATTTTAAGCCTATTTGTACAGAATATAGAGAATTCTTATTCAGCTCACCAATCTTCTGTAATTGTTTATTGTGAAAGATTCCAAAGCAACAGGTAACTCATTTCTTCCAGTCTAGTTCTAATGTCTGCCAGTCATACAGCAAAACAATGCTGCTTAAAGATTCACAACTCCTTGGAAATACTTTTTTTTTTTTTTAATTGCTTTTCTTATTCTTCTACACTGAAAACGGGAAATGTACATATCACTGAAGAGTCCACAGGGAAAAAGGAAAAGAAATAGTCAGAGTGCTTTCCAGAAAAGAAGGAGTTAAGGGGGAATTAAGGAGTTTTTAGCATTACTGAGAATCTTGCTACAGCATCATAAAGCTTCTAAATTTCCTTCACAAGCTTCACTGATGTTGAATCAGACTTAGGTTTGAAAATTCTCCAAAATATAAAAGCAGCAATTTGTAACTTTGAACAGCAATTTAAAAATAAACAAATAAATACTCTCATCCTGCTATGCTAAAATGGCGGTACCATACAAGGACAACATTAAGTTGCTGTGTAAACCTGCTGAAATACAGCTCTACATATGGCTAACACAACATGAAAAGAATTAGCTGAAAGCTATGTTTGTTTCTAACATTCCACTGACTGATACCAGCAAAGCACAAGTAATTTACAATGCCTTTGTATTGAAAAAGATCTGTAAGAACAGAAAGAAAATTCTCGCTTTGTACTCATAGACTTCACAAATGATCACGGTTTTGCCCCAGTGTAGGGTTTTTTTATTCGTTTGTTTGATTTTGGTTTTTTTTAACCTATTCAATGTCATTCAGTTGTTGAAGACAGTCTAGACTCAAAGAAAGATTTTCTTCTAGAGAACAGTAGTGAGACAAATGTTCCCATATAAGCTATTCCCTCTAGCTATCATAACCTCTTGGGTATCAGCACCTCCCTTAAGTATCACACTGTTTGATTAAGCCTCTTTCCTGGCCTTGGCTCATCCTGACTTTCGATCAACAAGCAGACTCAATATAGAAACCAGGGCAGCTAGTGAAAAGGAGACAGTCTTTTGTGGAAAATATCCTGGTTCCTTCACTTTCAAGGGAGGACAGACGTCTGTGACCTCAGAGGTTAATTTCTTCTAAGTTTTCTGCCAGCAAGTAATTTATTTTTGAGGAGTGTAATACACAGCACTTAGTGAGGTGAAAAAACCTAATGATCCTTTTTCAGCACTAGATTATTGTGTAAAAGAAACTTAATACTGTGTAGGTTTCAATGAATGTTTGTATTTTGCCTATGCAGAGATTTGTTAATGCTTTTCTTAAAACAAACAAACAAAAAAAACCCAAGATATATATGTACACTTTAAAATATGCTCACTGCTTATCTTTAGCCCACTTGCAAAAATATTCTCAATTCCCTGTTAGTAAACCCAGAAGAGCTTATTGGTGTTAATAACTCTGCACTTCAGTTCAAAATATGCAGAACAGATCTGTTCCAGGCTCTGCCCTGATTTGCTCTGTGACCATAACTATTTCATTCCACTTCCGTTTTAAAGTAAGTATAACAATACTGGTGTATAACTAGCAAATAGCCCAGTACCTCCACAAATAACCTTATCAACATTTCAAGGAAGCAAGGTATTTTCCTGCCTTGTGCCAACAGAAATAAAAATATTAGTAACATTTAGCGCATTCATCACTAACTTAAATAAACTAAATATCCTAAAAAACATGATTCCAAACTGAGCAGAAGATAATGCTGTTTGCCATGCCTGTTTGAGACTACACTAGGAAAAAGAACATACTCCTCACTTTATACAGCTTACTTCAAATCTGTAATCCAGCAGTGAAACACACCATCATACAATCTTTCTCAGTTATAAATTATTACATAATAATTAAGTATAAGTTGTTGTGAGTGTAATTGGACTATTAGTATGTAGTTTTTTCTCCTGAGGTTATTCAACTCCAGCTTTAGTGGAGGTCTCTGAACAATTTCCTATTTACCTTATAATGACTTTCAGTAAATGCTTATCTGCATCCAACAGATTGCTCTGCTTCAATATACTGTGCTGCAAAAGAAGGAACTAAGGTATCGTCACCATGAACTAATTATTTATGGCTGAAAATGTCAAAGAGACCCTCATAACTTGCTGAAGCATAAAATTTGCCCTGCCTTTAACTTGTTACAGTCTAATAAGATTTCAAGTTATAACAGCACATCCCAATGCTTTCTCTGATACTGTTTTTATCAAACAAAAAAAAAAGAAATCTGATTGACTTCTGAGAAAATATTGTATATTGCACACATCACTTCAAAAATAGTCTCTAACTGTTAATGAACCACAAAAATGGCTTGCAATTATTGTGTACCTTCTACAAGCAGCAACTATTTTAGGGATGCCATTTGCTAAGCTCTGCTATGTGCTCAATAGACCTAGAAGGGTCCTTTTCCAGCTGGTCCAATGTTTCCTTCTAAAATGGCGTTTTGTTTTTGTCTTACAATATAATAAGTTAATTTTACTAGATTTATAACAATATGTCCAAGACCAAACACACATCATAGGACAATGTCATAAGAAAAGAAAAAAAAAAAACAAACAAAAAAATACCCAACCAAAAAGATGGTGGTATGTAAAAAAATGTCACACGTATCAGAAAATTATTGTCCTACATAAAAACCTTTCCAGTTTTGACCCACTAACTTGTGGGAGAAACCTTGGGGCAGATCAACTGCTTGCTAAATTCCTTAAAGTTGTATATATGAGTAAAGGAAATAGTGTACCACAGATGCCATGCCAGAAGGATTTCTCCACGTTCAGCTGTAATCTCCTTTTCAACTATGCCACAAGTTCACATTGTCCAGAGTAACTGCAGCAAAACAGGGGAAAATGTGTATGCAGGAAACCAGTTCCTTCAAACATACAGTTGATTAAAACAATGTTTCTAGATTAATCTTTTCAGTATACTTTTGATAACTGTGCAATATTGTAGAATGCTGAAAAGACTAGTAATATCAGTGGACATGTCAATTATTGTCTTTGAAAAAAACTTGTTAAAAAGGATAAATCCTCAGCTAGTGGCTTTGTTGAGGTTACCTGTATGCTGATGGTTTTTAAATGTAATATAAAAAAAGGAAGGGTAGCATTTTTTCCTTCTATCATTTTTATTGCTTAAAAAAAAAGAAAAGATGCAATATGTTCCAGCTCAGGTCTTGATCCCAAACTGTTATTGACTGAAATCAATTCCACAGCTCCTGGTAAATTGTCATTTATATATGTGAGACGCACAGAAAGTACATTAAAACAATTGCTGTGAACTGTAGTATCTTTGTACAGACTACAAGCATACAGAGAATGGCCTTTACAGATCTTCAAAAATTATTTTATATAACCTTGTTTTTTCCTCCCCGAGATCCTCTTGCTCGTTTCAGCTGGTGGTATTTTTCTGACAGACATTCAGGAAATTAAAGGTAACCCAGAAGTACACGATCACAACATTTGGAGATCTCTTTGATGTGTTCTTAAGATTATGAATACCTTTTGGACCTAAATGTTCCCAGTTTAATTGTTGCATAACCTGACTGTTATATAAAGGGATTTCTAACACACCATGTTATAACTGCTGGTGAATATCTGATCTTCTTTGTAAAAGACTAACAAGTGCCATCAAAATGAATAAAGCTTTCTTAACAATCAGCTTGTAGAAATCCAAAACATTAAGAGAGGGAGCTTGGGGATACGTGATACATACTCTGCCATGATAGGAGAGAGTGTTCACTTCCAGTTATCTAGGCATTTCAAGATAGCCTGAAATCCATCACATTAAAATTTAAGCAATTAAAGAGTATCTCTCTACTTTATACACAACAATTTTGTAACATTACTTTTGCTGATTAATAAATTCAGTAAGCCTTTGCATAATGTAAGCTTCTCTTAGCTGCAAAGCTGGCCTACCTTGAGCGTTCCCACAGCAGGTGTTTGCCATAATTGGTTGTAGTATTCCTGCTATGGTTCAATTCAAAGTAGAGCTAGTAAGTGGCCTTTAACAGCAAAATACGAGTCTACAGAACAAACCACTGCATCCCTGTCTCATGAAAATATACTGCACTGGAACTACTGAAACTGCTGGCCAGGCTTTCAAAAAAATAGAGAAGATATCATTAGAAGAACATTAGCATTAAAATGTCAAGTCTTGCATTCTTCCATGGAAAACTCCACATAAAATGAAGTTGAATTCCCCTCTAAATAAAAAATTCAGACTGCAGCTGTCACCTTTACAATATATTATACATTTATATTAAAAAGAACTTACACCCATTTTAAGCTTCTTTACACAGGAAATTTTAAGAACTGAAACAGGCCACCAAATTCTACTCATAGCCTTCCTGCCCCCTTAGTTAATTCTCCTTGAATTAATAATTAAAGGATGCATCTCGTTTAAGGATAATATTTAACTTTAATATTAAAATAGCAGCTATAATACAATAGAGGGAAAAAATTCTTAAAGATATCTTTACATTAAATTACCATAGATACTTATTTTGCTTCCACCTGCTCCATTTGTTTCACTGTGTTAATACTCCAGTAGTCGCAATTAACACAGGACATGAGATATTTTCATACTTTTTCTATCATTAGCAGGTACAGCCTGAAAAGGCACACCCCTGTACCATGACAGCTCAAGTCATAAGCATCATACACTGCTTTCCTCAAAGTCTGTCACTAGCACTTGAAGCTATCTAAGCGGCAATTTCTCAATCTTTTCATTTCCCACACTTCCCTTTTTAATTTGAGTGCTACCACTGAGGACCCAAGACACTGATACTCAGCTTTCTATCAAATTGCTGGTGGATCAGCATTCAAAATGTACTACTTTTGGAAGTTCAAGCTTGCAAACAAGCCTGATTTACTGAGCTGGAATTGATTTACCACACCTTATATGCAACATTCAAAAAAGCTGTTCTGGGCTAATTACATACTCAGCTGATCCCCAAGTGATTAATAAAGTTTCTGACTAATTTTCTGTCTCTTCTGAGCTGCCAGATGGAGTACAGAAAACTCATCTACATCACGTAATGCAGATCTTCACATTAATGAATAAAGCTTACAGCGAGGAAAAAAAAAAACAATCCACCACTAGGGAAGATTTTACATCTGCTTTACTTTTACTTCCTAAAAAAATACAAACAAGACTCACAAATCAGGCTTCTCCTTTCCTCTAGTTTTCAGATTAGGTCAGAAATCTGCTTGTATTGGCTGTTGTTTACACAACAGCACTATTATGTCAATATTTTAAGATGAATAAACATATATCTTTCATCATACAATTCAGAAACTATCATGTTGCCTTTATATATACATATGCCATTTAGACCTAACATAAGTCCCCCAGTTTTTGCAGTCTGTTCTTTCCCAAGAACTGGTAAATGGAATTAGCGTCACTTACCTTTGCTTTTCTCGCAAACAAAAAACACACTGAAGGTGAACTTGCTGGGTTTTTTTTTTTTTAAATTTCATAATGAATGCAAAAAGAAATCAGAAAACAATGGCCAGTGATTCAGTTCTTTAGAGAGTGATTCAAATTCATTTGTCCCTTATAAGAACCAAAGGAAAAAAATATTAGTTTAGTCAATTAAAAGTACTTTGAAAGCAATATACAGTACATTAAAGAACCTATCCTAGATTGCTGCTTACAGCCTATGAAAAGTTAATTTTAGAGCATTTCAAGTGAAGAATGGTCATTTCCTAGATGTGCTCTACCGAATATTAGAATTTCCAAATAGTAACCTAAATGAGAAGTCTTTTTTTGTAAATATGGAGTGAATGGCTAAGTGAATTAGAAATAAAATTAGACTTGTATTACATTTATCATGTCATTTTAAATTAAACTATGTATAACAATATACTCTCTTCTTTTTATGTATCAAAGAATCCATGGTTTTCTTCCTTGAATTACACACTGTACAGTCTAAAAAGAAAATTTCCATAGTTAGTCTTTATAGTTTCTAGGATCACCTGGTAGGAATGAAAACTGACTAAAGCCCATATAGGGTGTAACTTCAGTTCTTCAGGAAAGGCAGGCAGTGGAGGGGTGTCTTAGAGTACAACATTTATTCTGACATACAACTCTTCCCAGTCACAATGTTCAGGAACAGAAGACAGTCCCACAAGGTATATATGATCTCAAACACCTAATCGGATTATCTTGATTCATCTATAAACTACCTGTCTTGCTTTTGTAATGTGCTGAAGCAGATTATCTAAGTGAAAACTTAGTATTTACTGATGGCATCAATTCTATGGTAGTATACATCGCATAAGTGCAAAGTAAGTACATTAAATTATGTATAGCTATCTAAAATTATATCAGGAAATAGGGTCCAAGACAGACATACTGGAAGCAGTTAAGTAAATTCCACCACCACCACCCCCCGGAAAGTCAGAGAAAGGTAATACAGCCATGAAGGCACAGGGCTGTGATTAAAGTTTCAAATCCTGTCTGCAATAGACTTTCTATATGACTATAAACAGTGCACACCACCACATCCACATTCCTCAGTTTTTCATTTATAAAACAAGATAAATCTTTTCCACACAAAGGTGGAAGTGTATGTTACTGTTAGATAGAAGCTTCAGAAGCACAACAAATTTATCATAAATTACAAAGCTGGTCCTCACAGTAGCTAACAGGTTTATGTGTGATATTATTCTTCAGCAAATACAATGTTAAATGCACTAGCATAACCCTTGTGGAAGATAAGGTAATGTTGCAAGGTAATATTCTCTGATAAGGTGATATTCTCTGATTTTTATACAAGTATTAAAAGGTAAGAAAATGTGATGATGAAGTTTCATGCATGTTCATTACAGCACAGAAATTAAATACTAGCACAGAATCCTTTCCAGATTCAGTCATTTGAATAATGCAGGTAGATTACATAAAAAGCATGGGTTTGTATGGGTTATTATTCTGTAAGTCTTCAAAAATGCCTTAGGTCCCCCATTTGAGCCTCCCTCTCAAACAGTCATGGTAACTATAAAGAATAATTATCACAAAGTAGTCTTCAATACAATAAGAAAACAATACAGACTAGATATAAGGAAGAAATTATTTTTTTTATGGCGAGGGTGGTAAAAGCACTGGAATAGTTTGCCCAGAGAGGTGGTAGATGCCCATCCCTGAAAACATTCAAGGTCAGGTTGGACGGGGCTCTGAGCAACCTGATCCAAATGAAGATGTCCCTGCTCATTGCACGGGGGTTGGACTAGATGGCCTTTAAATTCTATGAATAGACGGAAACGCCAACAGCTAAAAACACTAATGTACTCAAACCAAAATCATCATCATACAACATTAAAAAAACCCTACAAGTTTGGAATAAATGTTTGTTTCAATCCAAGAATTACAGGTATGTATAGTAAAACAGATTATCACATTCTGCCAAACTAGAAGACAGTGATAAACTTCAATTTGATAAAGCAAAAAGATTTCATGGGCCTAAACATTACATTTAATAATAGAAAATATATCATCTTTGTACAAATATACTAAGAGGTATGGTCCCAGTACACTATATTTCCTATCTTTTCTGTCTCTACTGGGGTAACAATAGTCACCTGACATAGTGGAAAAAAAGTTGGTTGCGCAAGTTAGAAATTTCTTCCCCTCACTCACGGAAAGATATTAAGCATGGCTTTCAGAATGGCAGATCTTTAATTAAAGCATCACAGACTATTCCCTAAAATTATTCCAACTTCTAGAAATTATAATTTAAAATATGTATTTTTTTAATGGATCAGTAACACTACACTACTAACACAGGCATAAATTGCCACACAAAGATGCGTGCACAGCTGATAGTGGTGTTTCACTGGATAATACTTGTAAAAGTGTGCCTTCCCACGTAACAGAAGTCCAGTAAGGCAGACAAAGTTGCAAAGAAGAAAAAGGAGCAACTTAAACAAGCAGTGTTATCATCCAAGAAAAAGGCACGTCTTTTCCCCGATGGAGGACTTGGTGTTACAACCAACATCATGTTTGATTCCTGCTGTGTTCCAAGGAACTTGCTCTTGTACAGTCTTTGTAAATAAACTGAACTGTAATAGAAATACTCAACTTTTCTTTCTTCCTCTAACAGAAACAATAAAAACCCATCAGACAACCCAACTGAAAGAAAGGGTCAGAATGTTTTTACTGGCAATAGCTAAATTTAAGTTATGATAAGGATAAACAAGGTAAATTATGAAATGAACCAGAAAAGCAGATCAGTAAGGGAAGAATGTAACTAAAAACATAGGCTGAGAGGGCAGAACAGAGAAAATGTGGCTTAAGGCAGCAGAAAAGAACAGATTTGCAAGTGAAATATGCCATTATAGACAGATTGAAACTAAGGAATCTTAAGAATAAAACCTCCCTCAACCTGCTGACAATGTTCTTCCAAATGCAGCTCCAGATGCTGTTGGCCTTTTTTTGCTGCAAGGGTGCATTGTTGGCTCATGTTCAACTTTTTGTCTACCAGGACTTCCAGGTGTTTTTTGGCAGAGCTGCTTTACAGCTCATCAGCCCCCAGACTATACCAATAAATGACATTATTCGTCCCTATACGCACTTCCTTTTGTTGAATTTCATGACATTCCTCTTAGCCCTTTCCCACAACCTTCTGAAGTCAGTTATAACACTGTAGTAACACTGAATTCATTTACCTCGAGTGACCACACCAAAAGCCCAGGGTAAATCTACTGCAAAGTAGAGTAGATAAACTTATTTTACCAGCAAGATCTCGGCAGAGGGCCGCAGCAACAGAATGAGCTCTTTGTTGGCAATTTAAGAATAGGATGAAAATACCTTTGCACTCCTGAAGTAGCTTACTTTGTTCTTGAAATTAACCAGTTATTTACCTCTTACTTCTGTCTCTTGACTGTATCTGAGACTTGATCTCAGGACTTTATCCAGAGGGGAACATACCCTTCCAGTAAACACAGCTTGGGCGACAGTTGAAAATCACAGTTTACATACTAAAGTTTTTCTCCTTTCTTTGGTGACATAGCTTGCAAGATTACGCACTAAGTGCCTCACAACATGTCTTTGTTTTAGAAGTAAACTGTCATGCTAGCCTTTGTCAGGAGTGATTAGAAGTATTCTTTATCTTGAACAAAGGTTGAGTCAAATAATTATTTTGTTTCATTTCATTGCTAACTGCTTTAGTTCTTAGGCCACTGACTACAAAGCACGTCATATTTGTCTATCCTTTATCACTGTGGTAAGTCATTTCATAGACTGTGCTTCATTTAAAACTAAACAAAACACCTTCTGTCTTTATCCTGGCTCTACTTCAGCTTGTTAAGTACTACAACATATGTCATCTGTTTCCCTAAACAACATAAATGAGCACAGCACTATGGGATTAGTAAATTAAGAAAATGAAAAACAAGCACCAGTTGGCACACATATGCAGTCACGTTTGATTTGCTTTAAGTAGACATTTCAGTACAATCTTTTCCACTCAATAAACATGTCTATAAATAACATTAAAAATTAACCTTTCTCCTGTAGGCACCATCTTTTCAAATACTACAATACATGAGGCATAAAAAACCTCAAATGAACAAAAGCCTCAAAGCTGTCCTACACAGTTGGTAGAAGAAGCCTCCTCTTTGGAGCATCTACTGGAATTGTTGCTTAATAAAGATAAACCCCTTTTGTTAAAGTGCTTACCAGACACAAAAATGAGTTTGTTAACTTAAAGGAAAAGTAATTATTCCAGTGTTGTTCTAACCTTCCTCCTTTAACCTGGAACAGACAAGGTCATCAACATTACCACTTAGATAACTAGCTTCAAATAGGTTTATTTACCAAGAGGAGAATCAGACATTTTCACAAAATAGTCTTGATTCTTTCTGCCTCAGCATAAAAATACAGAAGAGTATAGGAGGTAGCCTACTTAATGCAGGAACAAAAATATTTCCATTTTTGCAGTGAAGAAAATGAACTACAGCAAATGTGGGGGCTTGAACTTTCACTTGTGTGCCTGCACATGGAAATAGAGAATCCCAAAATGCTTAATATCATTCAGCTGCAGATGAGTTTTAAGCATATGCTCAGGATAAAATACTCTTCATCCAATTCAATTTCACTGAATGGTATAACCATTGAATTATACCAAATTACAATTGGAATTGCATTCAAACTGGACATAGCTGTTTGCTGCTTTTTCCAGTAAAACCCATATTCAACACACATTCTCTACATCACAGAAAATATTTATGGAACTTGAATATATCGAATACTTTTGGTTCAGGCAAAGTTGAAATAAACCCAGAAACTTGGTAGATTCCTTCGCCTCTACTGCTCAGTTTTACATACAGGGATGTCAGTGGAAATGCTCCTGAAGATCTCACCCCAGCTGTTCCTCTGCATGAGAGGGCTGCCTGCTGCCCCATTAAGTTGTGTCAACAATTATCCTTTTTCCTTCTGTGGTTCACAGTACAGCTAGGATGGTAAGGCAGCCACAGACCTTCTTCAGTCATGCTGACAGAACCACATAATACCACCCCATATCTTCACCAGACAGAATGGAAAACTCATTGGCACAGACCATAAAAGGGAAAGAAAATTACTCTAACATGTTGCTTAGAGCACTCGACAAGGGTAGTGGTGGGGGAACAGGGAAGTAGAGATCTAGCCCTGTTCCCATTAACTGAAGTATGCTGAAATAGAACAGTAGCATATAAATTAGAAAGAAGAAATTTAAAGAAATCAACCCAACATACACAAGGAGTAAACTGCTAAAGGAGAACTTGCAGGAGACAGGACACCACATCATCTCCACTTTGATTTAGAGCAGAAATGGGATCCGTACAGGATTATCATAACTAATCAGAGCAGTGCAACCACTGGGGTAGAAAGCTGCACCATTTGCTGCTACCTTATTGTCTAAGCAAGATGGAAAGCTTTGAAAGTCTAAGCAAAAATTTCCAATGCTCTCCTTAAAAAAAAAAAAAAAAAGAAAAAAAAAAGAAAATACTAAAACTAAAAACTCCAAAATGTATTTGAGGAAAAAATGAATTTCATTAAATTTTGGGGGCTGGGGTTTTTTTTTGCCTCCGTTACCAAACTGAAAACTAGAGTTGTGCTTGTTTGCAAAACTCTTTTTAGAACCCATTAGGAAAAATGGCCCTACATAAACACAAGTCAATAATAATTCATATGGATACTTACCGATTAAACATTTCTAGACATTTTTAAACATTCAAAACAATGTTTTGAATAATCAGTATTAATTATGTTGATACTGTAAATTCCTGTAATCTTCCTAATTGGAAAGGAAGACCATTAAGAGATTTTAATTTTTTTAACCAAATTAAATGGATTGTTGAGAAAGCATCAATGATGTAGGGCCACTGCTTTCCCAGGAAAGAAGATACAGGGCAAAGTTTTTCCAAAAGTGTTTTGGAGCTGAAGAGCTAAATACTTCAGAGCATGTTAAAAAGCAACAGGGAATTATTTATAATCAAAAGGTACACTGCTTTTTGAGAGTCTTTATGAATGCACATATGAGACTCCTTATTTAAGCACCTGCATGTTTATACGAGTCACATTCAGTTGGTCTGATCATCAGTTAACTGTTACCTGGCATCCCCACGTATCAGGGTTACATTTCTAAATAACTATTGTACTCAGTAAGAAAACATTGCACTAGCCACAGAAAAGATTAAGAAATTACATGTCTAGAGTCATTCACTTTTTTCCTCTGGTATGAAATATTTTCAGTCACACAGCCAGTTACAAAAATATCTATTTGCATAAAGGGATGTGTTTCACACATTTCTTATTAAGACACAACACACAACATTCAACACGTTTGGTCACAGTTTTGTAGGCCCAGAGAGATGTTATACAAGAGGAAAATACTAACTCCTTGAATAGCTTTAATCTAAAACGTAAATTTAGATTTATGGACACACTATGTATTTCTGAAAAGTAAATTATATATTTTTTTATATTAACTTATCCCTTACAGATTAAGTATTTTTACACTATGACATCTTATTTCACGTGACAGCTAAATTAATTCTATTTTGACAGTATATATCCTAATAGTAATCAATATTCCCTTTGTATCTTTATGGATCCAATAAGCAAATGGCATTATACATCTTTAACAACTTTTAAATTTGGAGTCACATGAGAACTTTTCAAGACATGTTAGAGATCCTCTGCTTTTCCTCTTTATCTCATTAGGTAAATACCACATTAAAGAGATGAAAAGTAACATGACAATAGAAAACCGGTTCAGTAAGTTAACTTTTGTAAGATTTCATATCTTGTAAGCATTTATAATGGAAGCAAAATAGCTCTGAAAACATTTCTAGTGAAAATACTTTGAAAGTATGTATTTTAGGCCAGTTTGCTCAGAAATAATCATGAAAAGTTACAATGTTTATACATTGCATAGTCTTTATTGATAACTTTTCTTAAATTGCAGCATATCATCTGGTTTACCTGTAGCAGTTTAAACCACTGATTAGTCAGGCTTCTAAAAATGCATTAAAATAAGCACTGACTTGTGCAAACCACTGCACTGAACCTCTCTCCTCACCCCAGCTGCAGCAGTGTGAAAGATAAGAAATCTTAAATTACCTCAATAAAAGTTACAAATCTACACATACACACAAGGATTTTTTTATAATGAGACTTTTTATCAAGGAATTTTTATCACTTAATCAAAGTTGACTGAAAACCAATTGTGAAGAAAAATGTAAACACTTAAAAACTCACAAAAAAATAGAACAAGTATCTTCTCAAAAATCTCCTAATATAGGAACTAAAATATGAGTTATCAGCATCAAAAATTTTTTTGGCCTAACAGGTAAATAAAACAAGAAAAGGTAGGACTAAGGATAGTTTAAGACCAAAATGATTTAACATAAGTGAAAAGGAAAACAGGAACAGTTCTTTATAGTGTATCTCTGAAGCCAGTGAAGCACAGGACTTGATGACAACAGACTGGGATACCTTTTTCTGCAAAATAAATAAAAAACTCTCTCCCTTCCCTGATACATTAAATAAAATTAAAAACGATCTGGCCTCGAGCACTTGGATAACAAAGTCCAGAGCACAATTCTCCCAGGTTGACAAAAAACCCTGTATGCCACTGCCTCCTATTTTTCCTTTGGTTCTCAAGATCTAGAGATTAGAGAGATATCTAAAAATATTTAATTTTCATGAGGTAACAACTTAGATTTTTAAGTCTTCGCTGATAGAAGTACATGAAGGGTACTATCTCCTGGCAACTTATATTTAGACAAAAACAGGCTTTTCTCAAGTCTGTACTCCTTTCCTGAGTAAATAAGCGCATTGCAGGTTTTTCTACAGCTTCTCATTAACCTAAAGACTCAAATCACATTATTTTCAGAATTTTTTCTACATATTTAAATAACAGCTCACAGATTTTTCATATTGTCTTTTCCAAATATTGTACTGTAAAGGTATGCAGGGAGACTGCAGGCCTGCGCATAAGGTGTTAAGTTTCTGAAGTGAAAACTACGCACGCAGAGAAGTACAACCAATCACAAAATATCACAATAGCTAATTAGCCATGCAATTTGTGATATGTTGCCTCAAACCCTGCTTATATTCTACAGTATTTTTAACACAGGCTTGAACTTCTGACTTTCAGTATAAGCTTGCTTAAAACAAAACAAAAATGAACAGAGTACACTTCCCTGAAGGAAGTAACTTGTAATCTTCATTAACCCCATTACGTGCACTATCATTTCATCACCCTAACACTCCCTGCAGCTGCAGCAGTCTGGCAAGCACAAGACACAAGAAAAGTTCATTTACATACAGCTTCTGGTCTTGTTCACTAGAAAAATTTGCTAGACAAATTACAGTGTCAAAAGAAAGCTCATTAAATTTTTATATCAGATTGCTATGTTACCCTTAGCTCTCTGGATATTCATCCCTCTTTCTGTCATTAGTTTTCAGTCCTTAAGGCTCAAATATTTTCAAGGGCAGAGCACACCAATTATAAAAAAGGAAGCTATTTGCTTACTGGTATAAAATAAAGCATACAACCATCACTAATTCACATTTACCAAAAATATAGCTCAATTACCATGTCACACTAGACTGCTGAATAGCATGATATTTCCACATGCATTTAATTTAGTACCAGTATTTGTGCTGAGGCAACAACAGCAATTAAACGTACTGAAATGGGGATTAAGCACATTTTCCAGCATTTGTCTGTCCATTATAGTTCTGTTCTTTTTCCTTAACAAAAAAGGAACACCTAGCTCATTTATCCAGCGGTGATGTTAATGTTTCAGAAGATTTAAAAATCCTTTGACATCTGGAAACCTTAAGAGAGTTATAAACTTCACCCTAAACTACAGTTATATAGGGTGTTTTCAAGGAATAGTCATTTAAAGAACTGAAAGGCATGGAATTTATATTCCCGTACGCCCATCAACTAAGTGTTTAAAAGGTAGATAAACAATTAAGAAAGCTTTGTCTGTTTAAAAATAAGAATGATAAACTGAGTAGTGCCACCAAAAATCCAGATTGATGCTTTTTGGTTTTAAATCTGTTTTCTGTTTTTTATTAGGTTTGAAATATTTATTTTTAAAAAAATATTTGTAAGCACTTCTAAACTGTGCACATAACCAATATTTCATTATGCATTTCAAACAGTACTCTAGATCTTGCTGGTTCATGAGGCCAAATGCATTAAGATTGTGATTTTATTCACCATCACTTCAACACTTTTTAATTTGCTTACAGGCCTGACACACCTAAGTATGATTTGATGGAACGCAGTCATTCCTTCCCAGCTCATGCCTCCACTGCTAAAGTCAGGCAGGATTCAAATCAAAGCAATTGCTTCTGAAACTTCACAGCAAGTAGAATTTCTCTCTTACAAATGTCACAGGCAGCATATGCTAAACCTTGCAATGCCTTTTTTTTTTTTAAGCTTTCCAGGTTTCTTAGAGTTATGCCAAATCAGGATTATATTTCAAATCTGATATCTACTGTTAACCTACACTTTATCAGCTACCAATAGTTAAACAGTTAACAGGTAACTAACCCAAAGCAATACCACAAGAGTCTTCTGTTCTTCAGATGTCCAGCCGATGTTTAAGCTACTAATCATCATTATCATCCAGTGAGTAGAGTCAACTCAGTGAGCCATGGTACAAAAATAATTCATTAAAATAAAAAAAAAAAAAAAGGAGGGGGTGGGAGGGAAGAAGCAGAGACGAAGTCAGCCCCTCTCCCGCTCATCCAATGAATATCTAGTTGTTTATTCAAGTCAAAACAGTTCCCACACGCCATTTTGAGAGAAGGAGAAGCCATTTGCATTCTGATGGTTCAGGTATCTGCAGGACATGAAAGAATGAAAGACCAAGTTTAACATCTCTGTATTAAAAGGCAAAACAAACTAATTTGGACCTGTTATACTAGGTCAGCACTTTTAACTCCAAAAGAAGTCTGCATTTCATTATTTGTTAAGAACATTTTGGAAGTTTTCATTTTGAAATTAAAGCATTTCCTAACATTCCAGTGAGGCAACTTCTTTCACAAATCTTTCCAACTTCAAAGTAAAGTCTTTATGTCATGAATTTTTAATCATACCAGATACCTCTGGTAAGGTTCCAGTTTTGATTAAATTGGCACTTTTTATACTACCATATTTTTTCAGAATTGACAATCTTTTCCTATGAACGCAATAATGCTATATCTAGATGGCAGCAAAACTGGAAGATTATTTGAAAATATATTTTCATATTGCAGATTTTTTCTTTTGAAGTACTTATAAAATTTCAAACAAGGAAATAGATTTATATTTTAATATTCAGCTTCCCATCAAGCAAGTTTTCCAACCAGAAAGGTTCTTCCCTTCAGAGGGAGCACAGAACTGGTCAGAACAACTAGCATCTTCACTGACATTATCTTGTCCTGAGCAGAAACCAATTTCTGCAAAAACAGTTTGAAACTTCAAGTTGTAACACACACTTAGGGAATTACTTTTCTTACAGAATTTACAGGTTTGTCATTTAAGAGGTTTAATACTGATACGAGGTTCTGACTTCTCACTTTTTTTCACTGCAGCTGCCATCTTTCAACACCACCACCAGAACTGTCACTATTTGCTTCAAGTAACAACACTGGAAATGTGTAATTTTCATTTTGCAAAATACCAGCTTGGGACTCCTCATGATTTAGAGGACTGATGGTAAGAGAGAAGGAGAATGGATGCAAATCACTGGATACGATGCTCCTCCTACAGGTGGAGGTAGAAATGGAAGGACCTGAATTATTTTTCTTGTGATATAGAAAACACAAACCCCTGGAACTTCAGGTCACCTGGCTGCATAAGTAAAGAAGCAATTGCCTAAAGGCAACTACTCTTCCTAACTTCCAAAATACTTAAAAATGGAGATGATACTGAGTATACTGAGCATCAGACTTCTGATCACACTTAAAAATCAGTGCCGCTTTGTAGAAACAGGATATCATTGTTAAAGTTTTTCTAAATCTTACACATGACTTTCGGCTCAAGCATAATAGAGTTCAGTAACTCCTGAAGGAACTTGCAGCCTACTGATGTCAACAACCCACTATTACTCATGCAAATTTCCAGAAACACTCAAAAGACCTGACCATCCTTACAGCCAGATGCTCAGTGGCTCAGCACCCCACAGCTGCCCCAGATCACATGGACAGACCCACTCCACAGTCCTGTTTTCTGCACATGCCCTAATTTATAAACAGCAAAGGACATTTGGGCTACTCTTTCACTTGACTTACAGCAAAGCATTTCATTTAATATTGGCCTTCCTGCTTGGAACTAAGTCAAGGGTAGAGTAACCCATTTCACATCTTCCTAGCTATAATTGCATAGCCTTTAATGCCAGAAATGGTTTCAAATAGAAAATTATTTGAAATTTTGCAGACTAAAGACAATGTAGATGAACAAAAATAAAACAAGGTATTACCTAAATGCCTAAAGCTGTCTTCTAAATTTCCAAACATCAGCTACAGAATTGCATTTTACTTTCTGCTGCTAGCTGAGTGAGGCGGCTCTTTTATCCAGAACCTGTCAGTCTCCTAAATTAATTAGAGTCAGTTCAATGATCCATAACCAGGGTACTTTCTACAATCATTGACAATTGATTTCCATCTAATTCAGAATGGGCCAAGCTCTGGCCTTATGTACGACCCAATATTCTTTCATCACCCATGTGTTATATGAGGGCTGAATTCATGTAAGGATTTCTAATCAGAAGTCTGTGTCACTGATGTCTCAGCTTTCAACGAGCTGATCTGACAAATAACATATAGAGGGGACTTTCTGATGCACAGCTTTGGGGAGGTTATTTTGGTTTTTTTGTGAAGGCTCCTTTCCAAATTTATAACATTAATGAGGCTAAATTATCTGACACATGGTATGTCACTTAAATAATGAGTATTACTTCATATGCACAAGTCCCACTAGCTTTAGTGAAAATCCTACATATTGGATATGCCACAGAAAACTATAGATCAGAAGAAATAAAACATCAGTAGAATGATGGCATCTATTACTAAAATTTGACGCAAACAAATAATTCTTCATCATTATCCCATTTGAGACTGGGATTACACTGGTGAAACAGGCTATTGAATTGAGGTTTTGTTCACTCTTGAAGTTTCACAGGTCAGCTAATACCTTTTTAAATATGCTCTTTTCAAACAATCACGCTGATTTAGTGAGTTGTGTGCTCTATCATTCTGAAATGAACCGAAGTAGGAGGGGAGAAAGGAAAAAAAAAAAAAAGAAAGAAAAGCCAAAAACCACACAGTAGCTATGCACAGCGTATGTCCCAACACTGACAGAAGCAATGTATTTTGAGGACCTGAAAAAGAGAATTACTCACTAGTTAGACAAACACAGGAGCAAAGAAGTTTCAGTTAAATAATAGCGTGGTTTGCTTCTATTTATAGCAGTTATAACAAGCATCTTCATGGGTACTTCTTAAGTTTGAGTTTAATTTATGAAAGCAATGTGCACAGAATAAGGTTAAACGGGTAAGGTTCTGAATTAAGATTGAAATACTAAACTTGATCTAACCCCCAAAAAATATTTTAAGTTCTGAGATACCACAGTGAAATAAAACATGCCTCAAAGTAGCAGCCATCTTACGTTACTGTGCTTAAATCAAAACCTGATGTCATTCTTTCTGATAAACCATGCATCACATTTATTTCAAACAGCTGACATCTTTCAAAAAACATTTTAGCCCATACCAGTGATTCTCCATTACCATTTAATCCTCAAAATGTTTGACCTGCTACAGAATCAGATGTATTTAGAGAGTGTAAGAGAGGTAACTCAGTCACATTTATCACTTGTAGCTTTGAAAGTTTGAGTTTTACAGATCAAGACATTATGAATATTCCTTGTAACATTAACATATCAATGTCAGCACTGCCCAAATAGGAACTATTCTCATTAGATTATCGAGCACTTTTTAAGAACACTTTAATACGGTATTGTTATAAAGGCTGGCAGTCCTATGATTAAGATTAAAATGAGCTGGTTTATTACTGAAACCTCATAAAACATTGCATCTGAAAACCTTTATTGTTTGTATTATAGCAAACCTTTCAAGCTGAAGAACAGTATATTTGTGCTTAAATTGATTGGATGCTGCAAGCCTGTGTCTGTGTGGGAGTGTACCCACTTTACACTTTCAAGAATTTTTGTCTGAGCTTCATGTTAGGATTCACAGCACATCTACAGTTTGTCATAGGCAGTACCCTTGATAGCATTTGATTTCAAAGCTGCTTGCTACAAATCCTCTACAACCAGGTTGTGCTTGTTATTAATACCTTTAATCTGACCTCAGACAGGAAATCTAGTGCAGTGTGATTTTGCCAAACAGACTGAACAGTAATCAGCAACCGTATCTGATGGATTATGTTCTTTGTACATCATTTATGGTGAGCAAGGAACACAAAAGCATGCATATGCTCGTGCCTGTGTGTTACTGTGCATGCAAGCACTGGAGTTGAGTCCATTTTTATTCCTGCCATTATGTTCTTTGCATCAAAATCAGTTGAAAAGGAATAGCATTCTGGGGAAAAGGGATGTACTGTCCCTATAATGAAATGAAATATTCACAGCTTTTATCAGTTAAACATAAAACATGCTACAATTTTCATATACTATGCAGTAAATAGTAATTCTGAGCATTGTTATATTCATTGTTTTCTTTTGCATATTCAACTGAAAGTCTAGGGGCTTCCTGGGTCTTAGGAAAAATGAGTAACAATTTCTATTCTCTTTCTGGAAAATGCCACTCATCACTTCACTGATACTCATCCCTTCAATTTAAGGTCCCTTCAATTTAAGCTACCATCAGTCATAATTCTGAGACATGTGTAACTAGAAGCCAGTACTATACTACTAATTTAAGTGAATTTTCCTTCCATGGGATTCATTCTGACAGCAATTCCTTGCCTTTTTTTTTTTTAATGTATAGCTGAAGACAATCTTCTATGTATACACTCTAGTCTCGTCTCTTGGGCCCACAGTGTCTATAAAATTCCTTTCCTTTGTGCACAAACAGGCACATCACTGATGTTCTGACAGCTCAAAGAACTCATCTGCTCTGGTAAATAGCATAGGTTTAGCACACGCACCCTCCACTAGGAAAAAAAAAAAAAAAAACAACAATCCAACCCACAACTCAAAACCCACAAACTTTGTCAGTAGAAGCTAAATGAAATTTCATAGCATGGACTTTTCAAACAACGTCAATCTGCTAAAATAATACAGCACAATGAACTGAAATGTGGACAAGGATAACAAAAACCACCCAAGATTCACTTTGAACAAATGCACCTTAGATTACTTAGACTACTTACGCAAAATCCAGGAAATATTGATGATGAGTGGAAACTGGGAGTCAGCTGAACAGCCACGGATGTTTACAAAGCAGTAACTTCATGAAAATAGACCTTATCAGTTTTGGCTTACTCTGAATCACTATTACTTGTTAATTTTGCCAAATTATTTTTCAGCTTCTACTTGGAGAAACTCTTGCTAGAGACTATGAAATTTAATTTCTAGCTACATAATATATAAATAAAGGCAGCTATGCCCATCCTCTAACCAGAACTCTTAGTTGAAGAACCAGAGAGAGAAAGAAAAATGAATCAATGAAGGAGCATAATGAAAACAAGCCATTAGTTATTAAACAAAGCATGAGATCACACAGTGCAGGACTAGTTTTTGAGTACCAAAGATCAAGATTAGGCTGAGGAATTTCACTGCACAGATCTGGCCGTATCATGTATTACCCTGACTGTATTTGGTGAATAAATGTATTAGGTCGAGCAGCATAGGGATGTGCTTTCT
>BOSO01005513.1:0-55961 GCA_018403395.1 Gorsachius goisagi
TGCCCAGGGAGGTGGTGGAGTCCTCATCCCTGGAGGTATTTAAAAGAAGGATAGATGAGGTGCTTAGGGACATGGTTTAGTGGTGGGATGGCAGGGTTAGGTTAAAGGTTGGACTCTATGATCTTAAAGGTCTTTTCCAACCAAAGTGATCCTATGATTCTATAAGAAAGTGAGCATTGATTCTCATTTTCCAGTGAAGTCCAGGCACTTTGGTACCTAGTCTGAATTTGATGGGCATGAAAACTGCACTCATGAATTTTGAAACAGGTTGTGATATATATATCAAGATGATCTTTCAAATCTAACTCTTTTTATGCCCAAGGAACACAATAAATAAAACAACACAAAAGCCATATTGCCTTTTGCATGATAAGTCATTTCAGCAGTTTCAGACTCTTCTATTTTAAAAAGAGCAATATTTGGGAAAAATACGTAGGTCCAAATTAATCCTTGTTATAGAATAGTATTTACCAGTTGCATTTCTGTGAGGAATACTTTCTTGGGCTATAAGGGTCAGGTGAACATCTAGTCTCCTTTATATCTGTACTACCATAACATGTCCTTGGTGCTATCATAAAGGTGCCACGGAAACCCAAATCTTATCCAGTCTTGTTAACATGCCACTGAGCTAATGTCTAAAATACTGTATAGCGTGATTTACTAGGTTTAGGCTGATACCCAAACTCTCAGAAAAGTCTAGAGAAATTCTTTAAATAAGTTTTAAAGTTTATTTTACTGCAATACTGCCATGGATATCATGAAACATAAAAATGTTAACACTGTCTTCTGAAATTAAAAACTCGATATCAATATGTTTTAAATTGAAAAATAAAGGAGAAGTCACATCTAGCTTCAAAACTTCAGTTAAAGATGCTCAAGTTATCTAAGGCTGCCAAACTTTGCCAGATCAACAAAGGCTTTTCAAATCTGAGCTTAAGAAACAACAACCTGAGGGAGGAATGTTGGTCGAGCAAAATCTAGAAATGTATACCGACACACAGCAGGGAATTGGTGGCAGCTGCTGCCTGCAGTGTTCATGTCTGTGATATGCCCACAATTCACTTAATATAAGAGAAAATGGCCAGCTGGTCCTGTTGAACTAAAGTCAGCAAGCTGTGCTCCCTTGCCACTAAGCTCGGGAAAAACACTGTTCTTGAAAATTTAACTTTTCAAAACGACTTGACTTATTCTATCGGCCAAGATCAAACCAAAGAGCACAGTGAAAAACTGCACACTGTGGTATTATGTAAATCGGTATAACAGGGATTTATAAAGCATAGAAGAAATTCGTTTCCCATGTTGAAGAGCTTTCAGTCTAACTTAGATGAATATAAAGATTTACTGAGGTATGAGTGATGATCAAGGGAAAAATAGCTATTAACAAGGTCCTATATTTTTGTAATCCTGTCTCCATCCAAAAATGTTCTATCTTGTGGTTTTACAGATACTCTGTAGATATAGACATGAAGGCAGGACACGTGGAATAATTTTCTGTTTTCTTTATTTGTTTCATTAATCTGTTTAAGCATTTGAGATGTAAGATTTACTTTTTCTTCAATGGTGCCTGGTGCCTGCAGGTGCTGAAAGAGGGTTTTTCACCAATGGTAAACAATAAAATTGTAACTGCTATAGCTCTGATTTATTTTCAATTGACCAGAGGTATGTTCTATTTAAATCAGTTTAGAAATCTACAGTGTCACAGTAAGTACTGATCTTAGGAACTTTTGACAATGTATTTAATATGATTTTAATATAATAGCAATCAAATATACATCAGTCGATATATTCCAAGTGCTATACAAGCATTAGCTGACCATGACCATGTGTATAACATGCTTAAACAAAGAAACTGAGACATAAAAACATGTATAATCCTCAAGGTAGGTGTATTTGAAAATGCATTAGACCAAAATAATTTTTGCATCTTGTGCCAAGCTCACTAACACAAATAAATCTGTATTTTTTTCCCAAATATTTGCATAAATAATTGACTCTTGTAACTGTGACTGAGATTTTTGAAAGAAGTTGTTTCAAGTTTTGGTCAAAAACCATACCTGTTCTCAGAATTTATTTTTCAAAGAAGAAATATTAGTAGCTGATATTTTAATGTACTGTAACGTGAAAATAAGACAGAAGATTAATAATCACAACATCAAGTTTTCCTTAGCGGTTGGGCTACATATCGTTACTTCATATCTTGGAAAATGTCGAATAGGTCACCATTATTGTAGTAACCAAGTCCTTGTACTTGGCTACAGTGATGGCATTTGCCATTGTCTTCAAGTAAGGGTGGGAAATAAAGATGAAACCATAATTAGTATCATGGTATCCAAACATGCGGAGCAGTTAGATACAGAAACCAGGGTAAAATTATTTATCTCTTATATGTTGATCTTTTGAGACTCCAAATTGTTTCTGTCTCACCCTTCTGCTTAAATTAATTTACCAAACATAAAAACACAGTGTAATTTGGAAAAATATTATAAAAACAGCACCAAAAAGTCCCATTAATCCTCACAGTTTGCACTTACTTTCTATAATGCTTATGTTATAAAACAGAAAAGAAGCATAGGTATTGCAGGGCAGCGCGTGGATGGAAACAAGCTGCCCTTTTAGAAGCATTTGTCCTCTACACAACTATTATTTTCTTCCAGCAGTGAATCTGTACAAAGGTTTCCTGCACAGGGAATAAATTAATGGACCTATTTTAAAAGGACAAATATTATACTGCAAGCCATGCTCATGCTATCACTGGCAAACAGATGCTGGAGAAGTAGCATTTGGACATTGTTTTTGCAGAAACAAAAGGTTTATCGCTGGAGTGGTATACCGTTAACAAGAGTGCTGACCTACTTACACGCCGTAACACTCTGAGTAGCGTCTGGGGAGAGAGGAGACCCTGGAGCAGGGCATGTTTTACAAGCCAAGTCATGAAACTATGACCAAGAGTGCAACTTTCCTTGTAGTAGCTATTTATCGTTGACAGAGAAATACTGGGGAAGTTTATTTCCATCTTAGTACAGATGTTTAAGGTTTAGTTGTCTAATTCTCCACTGATTGCTCTAGGCTTCTGCTACATTCGTTGGAGAGCAACCCACACATGCAATCTCTCCGACCTACTTTAACTACCTACCTCCAGACGAGGTGAATTTCTCCCTGGATGTGCCTGCTTCTCCCAGATGCCTGTAACAGGAGGCAGGGTTTGACAACTAACTTTTTGAGACTTAGGTGAGATAGAGCTCACCCATGGTCTAAGAAGAGTGCCTCCATGACTTACAAGTACCTGAGATAAGTTGTGTAAAGAAATGAGCACGTTCTCATGAGTTTCTTATGAATGTGACTACTGAAATGACCACTAGCTGAATTTACATGGGATTTGTCCATGCTGTGCCACAGACTCTCCCTGGTGAGCGAAGGGATGAACTACGCATCTTTCCCACTTACATATTCTCATAGTTTACCTCATGGTAATGCCTAGACACACCTGAAGTGGAAAAGCTGGATAGCATCATGTCTCCTCACCATGGTGACAAAGCGATTGCAAAGGTGTACCCAGCACAGAGAAAATAAAATAGCTGAACTAATTTTACTGGAAAAGGTCTGTTATGCAAAGGTGTCTTCTCTGGGGCATTAAGACCCAACTAATACATTTACCAAACTAGTAAACGGCCCTTTAGAACAGTGCAAGTTATTGAAATTATACAAGAATAGAGACAAATTTACTGTTAGGCACAGTTGCTTCAGCTCAGATGATTTCTGTTGCTGGTGAGTAATGAAGTACGACAGTGACACAGAGGTACCCAGTTAGCAGCACATTATCTCGGGGCAGTAGCACAGCAGTGCACCACACTTGCACATCACTGATGGCATAAACAAAAAAAAGCTGGTTTTTTTATCAGTCTGCAGATGAAACAGGTAAAAAAAATGGGAAAAAATACTTTAAACTGAGTCAAATTTTATGTATTAAAAAAACCCCCAAAACCTAAAGCCCCCAGACTCATAGGTGAGCTACAGTCAGCTTTAAATCCTACCAAAACATCCATCAACAAAATCCCTACAGCTTTTACCTTAGTTTGAGAGGTGGCTGCTATGGCACGCCATAAAACCAGAAGGGAAAACCAGGTCCTGGGTACCATTACCCATGTGTTTCCAAAGTATCTACTTCTCGGACTGGGTTCCCTTTAACAGGTCAGCATGCTGATGAATTGCTAAGTTTGATAGCATTTCTGCTTGTGCTGACAGAATATTTTTTATAATCTTCCTTCTCAAAAAAAAAATAAAAATGGTTATTTAGACTCTTAATGTCTTCATAACAGACTGTCTTGCTTGGGTGGAAGCATTAAATTCAGTTTACCTAGGGACAGAGGAGAGAGGATTTAAGGAGAGGTAAATCTCCAGCATGGTACAGAGAAGTTTTGTTTTTCTGTGTCTTCTCTCATATGAATCTGCATTAAATCTTCACCTGGAAAGTGCTGAACAAAAATGAGTACCCCATCTCTTTATGAAGCTGATCTTGTTCCCAGTTTGGTGCTCTGGATCAAAAGCCTGGCTTTCCAGCAGGCACTGGACAAGGCACTGATATGGTAAATCCAATTATTTTCTAACACACACTTGAGATTGTAATACACGGACCTATCCTGCCTGATGTGCTAACTTCCACTTCAGGGAGACTTGTGCCGTACCTCAGTTCCGGAGATAGTGTTGGTTGGCTTTACGGGGCTTGGAGGTTAGCTCTTCAGAGGCTCCTATTTGGCACACTTTACTCATCGTAAGGCACACGGTGTTTCTGCAATGCTGTATAAATATTTATGATAAATCTCCTGATACATCTTAGTTGCTATCATGTCCAAACCTCTCATGTAAGGTGACATGTGTCTATGTGACTTTGATTTCATGCTCTTTCCTGAGTTTTAGTTCTGGATTGGATCCTACACACCTGCTAAAGGAAAGATTCCCCAGGGCCTGCCCAGTAACCAGTGTGGTTTTTTATAGGTCTATGTATTATGTAGCATACATAAATGGCGTGTGCTTGTTTTATAGCAAAGCATCAAGCCTAACTAGCCAGGGAAGAAACCAGAGCTGTTAGCAGAGCTTTTCAGTATATCATTTGCCAGTATTCGTATTACAGCAGCATGCAGAGGCTCAGATGGCACTGAGGTCTCCTGTGCCAGTGCTCTACCCAGGCAAAATCCAGCCCTTCCCCAGCCCCACAGGTGGTGGGAAGAGAAGTGACAGCATGTGAGATGCACATAAGTCGCTTTTTAGAGACAGCAGGAGCACATCAGCTCTGGTCCGAAAGCAAAGGCGCTGCAGTGGTGAGGGACCAGCTCCATGGCTCTGAGCTGAGCTGGGTCCTCATGGGTCAGAGCTGGGGTAGAATGGGATGGGTCGGGGCCCAGGCAGTGGGAAGCTGTCCAAGAGGGCATTGCAGCAGCACCGAATGCATGGCACTGCAGTTCGCAGTTTGGCAGACAGGGAGAAGGCAAAAAAACCCCAAAAATAAAAAGAAAAGAAAAGCACCAGGTAAGGTGGTTTTAGTTTTAGGTTTGTCATAACACCATAGAGTCATATGGTAAAATCCTGATGCTCTGATTTGCTTGGTGTTTGCATTACTTTGTAAGCAAGCAGTTATAAATTCCTGAATAAAGGTGAACGAGATGTGGTGCACAGATATGCACACTGAGAAAGTCTGACGTCATGATTTTGCTGGAGAAATTTTGGGCTTTTCAACATGTTATTGTTTTGTTAGTCTTTTATTGTTCCTATAAGCCTACAGTGTTTCTGTAATTAAGTTTACAGACTCATACATTTGACATAAAGACAGAATTATTTTTGTTCAATATGCTGATTTTTAGTCTATTATTCAGCTAAAATATATCCTAATATGCAAGATTGAAAACCCGAAACCAAGACAAATAAAATATGCTTGTCTGTGTGTGTGTGCATACATTTCCCTCTTTTCTAAAGCTAGTTTTACTTAAAAGATTCATAAAGCTATTTATTTTGTAATTGAAAAATAAAAAGAATATTCCCCTGAGAATAGCAGAAAGCTAAAATAATGCTTCTCTGCAGAGTTTTTTATTCCTCCCAATGCAGACACCACTGAAAGCCACGAGCAGAAGTGAGATTTGCTGGTGAAAATTAGGCTCTGAGCAGCACAACCTGAGACCGCTGCCCATGCCTAATAATAGATTGTCAACATTTGGGCATGTTAGATACTGAAAAATATACTTCAGACCACGCTGCAGAGAGTATTCTTGTCAGCTTCTAATTTCTGTGACTTTTTTTCCCTTTGTACTGAGAAATGCAACCTTCCCCTAACTCTTTCTACCCTTGTTCTTTTTTAATGTTGAGACTTCGATGCGGTGCGCCCAGCACAGCCTGTGCAGGACAAACATAACATAAAATGGCATGTCAGGTTTCCTTGCCTTTCAGTTCCTTCTGTCCTTCATATGGCTGAGGAGCACAGTTCCCAGTGGTCTTCAGGCTCTTAACCGGTGCCTGGGGGGAGTCCTTGCTCCCTGCAATGGGCTATCACAACGTGCCCACCATTTGCAATGTCACCAGGCTGCATCGGGTGCATCTCCAAAACGGTTTGACCAATTTTATTTCAGTGCACTGCAGGGGGGATTACTACTGGCTTGCTCATGATTGCTAGCTTAATCTAGCAAGGTTAGGAGAGGCTAAAGGTAGACCTGGATTACATCTGTGGAGACACTTCGTTTGAGAGTTACTTGTCTCTTCATAATGAAGAGCATTAATCTTCCAGGGTTTCACTGTGTATCTCTTCCAGCCTCTCTTTTCCTTTCCTCCCATTTACGTTTTCCCTTTTGACTCCACCTGGCCCTGGACACCCCTTCAGTGATGCACACAATAGCTGATATAAAGTTTACTTCCAAATTCAGCCCATTGATTTATGCTGCCACTTTTACTTTCTACATGCTCCTAAACTTTGCTGCTTCTACTTTAGAGTGAAACCCAAAGTACCTCCCAAGGAAATTTTTAGTAAGCAGATTCGAGGCACCTTGAAGCAAAGAGCAGAAAGAACATGTTGCTGTTCCCACCACCCACCTGGCTCTGGCTGAGCTCAATATTAAAAAGCTGCTCAAAACAGAAGGAGAAAATTAGCACAGGGAACATGGAGGCTTATCGTTAGCTCAGAAGTCCCAGGCTAGCTTCTGGTTTGGCTGGAAGCTAATCTTATGGGATGAGGTCTCCATGTTTACAGTCCTGCGTGCAAAAGGATATCTTGGAGTTTCTTCTGGGGACAGAGCAGGGAAATGTTTTAAAATACGGAGCTCTCAAACCCTATCACATCTCAGCTGTTAAACACTAAACTGCGACTAATCCAAAATAATCAGGCAAACCTTTATGACCTTAGAGAAGGCAGAGCCATGAGCAAGCTCTTTGATGTTTCTCATTTTGCACCAGTTTGGGGTCTGCCGATAGAGGTATAATTTTGAGGATAATGTGCCATCTCTTGCCTTTTTCTGCTCAGTGGACATGAATCACCCAGCCTCGGAACAGCCCATAGCTGGCTTCCTGTCGTGCCAGCACTAGGCTTCAAAATGCCATTGCCCTCTTGTCTAACCCATCTCCAAAAAAGAATGAAAAGTAAAGAGTAAGAAAATGTTTTGCAAGTTGCCCTCTTGCCTACCCTGTCTCCGAAAGAGAATGAAAAGTAGAGAGAGAAAATGTTTTGCAAGGAGCCACAGAGCATGGAAACACCGGCAATCTCCAGCTCTCACCAAAATGAAATCTTCCCATCCTGTGAAAAGACGGGAAAAGTAATAACTGGGACCTGCAGTCAAATCAACAGCGGCCGGAGTTACACAGCGCTTCAGGCCACACTTATTTAGGGATCTAAATATGGGTCTAGGTACCTAACCTCAGGCATAAAGGCAAAGCTTAGACCATAAGCAAGCTTCAACTTATCTTTTTATTAAGATAGCAGCTTGCTTATGATAAAGGCTATGCTTGGTCCTACATTTATAAACAAAACCCCAATAAAACAGTAGCTCTGTTGCTACTGAGCAGTTCAATACAGCAGGCTAAAAATATCCTCAAATCAATCTAGGGTAGAAAGGTTTGTGAAGTTACTGAACTTCCTTATTTTTTTTTTTCCAAAATCAAAGTTTACATGCTGCTGTCATTCGCAAACCCTGCATGTATCAGAAAGCAAGATATTTATTAAAATAATCAGATCTGGGGGTAAGAGAAAAATTGAATAAGACAGTTTAAGGTATGATGGATTGAACTGTTACTACCTAGGATATCTGTTTTAAAACATGAAAATGCAATATTGTGTCTTGGATTTAATCATATATGATTAAGTTTGAGTATTTAGTGTTTTTATCAATGACTTCAACAGGAAAAGGAAATTGTGTGGTAATAAAAACTGCTGCTAATGAACAGCTTAGCAGTACCAGCACTGCAAACAAGGATATGAATATCAAATAAAAGAACTTGAACTGACAGAAACTGAACCTTTAAACTGGAACTACAGAAGTGGGAGAAAATTTATTAAGGACTAATAGCAATAACTACCATTATAAACCTGAGATTTATCATTAGGAAAGAAGAGAAGGAGAAACATGCCTGTGATGGTCAAGCACACTTGATGAAGACGCTGTATCAAAGAAAGCAAAGACAAGGCTAAAACCTACCAGATTAAATATTTCTACTGCAGCAAAGCAAGCATTAACCCATTGTACAAGGTACTGTTACAGTCTCTCTGAAAAACTGATTGCAAGTCTGGTCACCCAGTTAAAAAAAAAACAACAGAGAAGACAACCTTCTGCTGTAGGTGCAGACGGAAGGTCACTCAGAGGGTCAGAGATGTTCTGTCGTCTTGGGGAAGAGCTTGGCTTGCTCACTCTGGCAAAGCAAAGTTTGGATGGGGCTAGAAAGTCTGGGTTTGTGCAGACTGGAGCTGGGAGCTAGTCCTGTACAGAGTGAGGAGCTACGAGAAAGGGTCTCCATGCCACCAAACTGAAGGGTACAGCTGCTGATGAATAAATTTAAGATGCAAGTTTGAAGAAAGTTTCCATCCTTCAGAATAGAGCTTAAAAAGGCTTAGAAATTGGGCAAACACCCACAGCATTTTTAATATGCAACCAGATAGATTTATGAATTGGTTTACATGGCGTGATTGCTGAAGATAGCAGGGGTTTGGATCTGATGACTCAGAGGTGACTTACAGTCCTGCAGTGTACTGAATGTTCCTCCTATATGCCGGGGCTCGAGGGGGTCAATTTATTTCATTATTTGCTACAAAAATACATATTTCAAACTATGCAGCAGCCTGCCCAGGAGGAATAGGAAAAAAAATTATACACCCACCAGTTTTTTTCTCTCAGGTGACTTGGACCAAATGGTGTGGGACTACAAGGGAATAGACTGAGGCTTGACAGTGGGTGAGGTCCTTCAAGCATTCCTCAAAGTCACCTTCCTCCTCAGAAGCAGGTTTGCATACCTAGATTTATTTTAAAGCTACCCTGCTCCAAGCAACTGGAATTCTCTCCTCTTTATTTTTAAACTGTATCCTGAGTTCAGAAAATACATTTTACTGAACTGTCTTTATTACTCTCCTGCTACTGCTAGATTTCAAGAATTCGGGGCTCTTCATCATCTGGTTTTTCCTCCACTAAAGCTGGTGTCTTCATCTGTACTTTTTTTACTACTCAAACACAGTATCTTAATTGAACATGCCTGAACTGAGCCTAACTATGAATATTGAAAGGAGCAGGGGAGGGAAGTTCACAGCAGAAAAACATTCACTTTCTACAAGATTTCCCCATTTTGATGGGCTGGCCCTTGCCACTCAGCATTCTGCTTCTTTTCTCACAGCACATTGAAGTTTGGTTTTTTTCCCTCATTATTAATGGACAGATTTATAACCACTGAGTCCCCTAGTGACACCTTCCTGACACCTGAGAAGCTACATCTTCCCATTCTTTCCACTGTCTCCCCCCAAAAATAGGATGCCAAGATATGATGGGAGAAATGAAGTAGGACTTTGGTGTGTGTGGGAAGGGTGGTGGCAGTGAGGAATATATTCCCACGAAACCTGGGCTTCATGCTGAAATATTTCCCGGTGTACATATGAAAGGTGCATCTTGATGCTGAGCCTTCATCAGCAAAGCCCTGTAGAAATCACAGAGACTGTTTTCCAGTGTTTTAGAGAGCCATGTGAGACCCTTCTTTGGCTGTATCTACACCGGAGTTGCAGCAGAGACCTATCTGAGCTAGGATTAGGTTAACAGCCTTGCACAACAGCGGGAGCCCAGCTGGGGCAACACCGTGCTTGTGCAGACTGAGCAAGCCACCCCTTTCGGGAGGATCCATAGCCCACGCTGAGCTCCTTGCTACTGCAGCTAAGCTGCTATCAATCATGGCGCAGTTGGAGCAGTGACTGTTATAGACATTTTCTTTGTTTGTAAAGTGTGATAAAGTTAGGCCCACAGCTGGTGCAGAGAGGCTGTTTGAGAGCCATGCTGCAGCATGGAGCCTCCAGCCTCCTCTGAATTCCTAAATGATGGAAGGGCAATATCCTTGCACTGTTTGCTAATGCTTGTTCCTGCGATGCCATATAACAATAAATTGAGTTCTGCATCTTCTAGTGGATAAAAGTTGTTTATCTCCAGCTGAGATGTTGGACTTGATTTATATTAGACTGCTTTTCCTATTTCTACTGAGTTATCTACAAGACAAACCACTCAGGGAAGGGGGAAAAAGCTTTTTTTTCTTTGTGTTGTTTGTTTTAAGGTCAGCCTCACTGTCTTTTTATAAGGATGCTGGATAATGGATTTAATTGGGATTGTACTGTAGCCCAAAGTTTTCTGCATATTCCAGCAAAGATCATTAGTAAACGTAACACAGGACTGCAAGCGTGTAGGGCTAGATAAGGCATTGCAGTATTTCCTAAACCCTCCTGCCATGGAGGTGGGTTTACCTTCCTACAGATTTTAACTGTGGACTGTGGTACTGATACATTAAATGTGCCTTGGCACAGTTTGCTGATCCCAAGACCAAATGGCCCAGGGAAATATCCTTTGAAGCTCTCCTGCCTTGCTGTGAAGGATGCTCTCATTGAGCCTGTCTGTTGGAAATGGTCCCTGGCCCATGTAAGCTGCCAGCCCACACCTGGGAACTCTTTGGGGACTGCTGATGGACCCAGAACAACTGATGGTTTTGCAGGTAGGGTGACTCAGTGCCCAGGGATATGTTCTAATGCTGTTGAATTGCTAATATCGACATAACTTGAGCACCCCGCACTGATGCAGATTTTGTCAACTTCCAGGGTCGCTACGCTACCCTCTCTCTACCTTAATCACTAAAAAGTCTTCCATGGTATCTACCCTAAATACAGTGAAGTTTGCAACTTATAACAACCTGTATGATGGTGGAATATTTCCATTTCTTTCTCAGTCCTCACTTTCCAATCTGAACAACCCTAGCAGATTTTCTTTTCGAGACCTCTTACTGCTCTTATTTCTCACATTTCTGTGTATTCTCTCTGACTTATCTTCAAGCACAGAATCCAGGTCTGGATGCAGTGCTCCAGGTAACACTTCACTAGTGCTCTGCATGACAGAAGAAATATCTTCTCTGTCTTATTGCACACCCCATTTCTGTAACGCTTCCCAAAACGAAACTTGTCTTCCTTCTGCAGCACTAGATTGCTGCATCTGTACCAGTTTTGTGACCCCTATAAAGCCGGCTGTTCCAGCAACACACAGCTGTCTAACTGATTGTTATCCCCATTGATTTGTTCTGTAATAGCTTGCCAGGAATAAACCCTTCACATTGCGTTTGAGGCAAAGACAGGCTAAATTAATGTTGTTGATTTGGGACAACTACATCACCAGATCATTTTAAAATTTGGTCTGATCTTCCACAGATTTTTCCACCCTTGTAGCTTGTCATTAACCATTTTACAGCTCTACATAAATGAAAATATTGAGTAGACTGAGGAGAGACTCATAAAGCAACTCACTTGATATTTAGCTAGGCCCGATTTCCTTAGGTAACTGTGGGAATGGTGTGCAAGACAGCACTTGAATCTTCTTCCTAGCTCAGCTATATCTTAAAGACAAAGTTTATTCTTCCTTTCTCACTAGGCATGTATCCCATCTTGGTAGGAAAATACTTTTCCTGCACAAAGTCAGTAAGAGGTGATCTGGACATGCAATACTGGTTTGAAACATTCAACCTGGTGGAAACCTTAGAAAATGTTTACTTTTCAGTTTACATATGTTGAGCTGATCTGTTAGAGGGTACAGCTTCTCACTGCAGAAAATAGCTGGGTTGCATTTTTCTGTATGTAGCAATGTTGCGGTTGGAGCTGTGATCCTCTGAAGATCAATCTTTTCTAAATTACAGATCTCACTTGCCCAAATAGGTAACATTTGTAAGCAGGGGTAATATCTTCTATGAAATTGGCTGATGTAGCTCCTATTTTAAATAAATTATTACTGTAACAATAAAAAGAAAGGAAGAAAAGAAATTGTTTTGCTGCTCTTATGGTAATGAGTGCATTAGAAATGCATACAAAGAGCATCTCAGTGACTTAAGCAATTGCTCATATAAACTGTTGGCTCTCAGGTTTTTGTGATGGCTTTTCTGTTTTCTACGCCGTGGTTCTCAAACTGCTGTAACCTCCATTTGCTGAAGGGACAAAACCTCAGGCCTGTGAACAGCACTACCTTCACACACACACACACACACACCCCCAAAGAAGGAAAAGACAGGGTGCTTGTGACCGCTAGGTGCTCTTTCCAGGTAGAAACCTGTTACCTGAGCGTTGACTCTCACAAGTGAGGTACACTTTCAGGTTTGCCATCTGTTGTCCAGCTGTCTGTCTGCGTTTGGGAAGTCCACAAAAGAAAGACCAAGGATGAGGTTGATTCGTAGATCGGTGCTAGCTGGTTTGCACATCAGTTAAAAAGTGTAGGATGAGGTGTCTTCTTTGACGGTCTGGATACATAGTTCAGTTTGAGAAATGGGGCCAGCTAAAGATCTGAGACAATGTAGGAGGTGAGTGGACATGGAAGCATTAGTCCATAACGTAGAAAAGTCAGTGCTGCATATCTTAGCCGAACATTTTCCATTTGCTTGTTGCTTGTGGGATCTGCTTAGTACACTAGTTTTTAAATACATGCATACTCCTGGGATCTGTTTGCTTCACAGTTGAGACTAAGAGAGAGAATATTTATATTCAGCTACTTATCAGTGTGTAAATCCCCCTGATTAAAAGATCTATCATCTCAGCAAAAGTGTGAGGGCCTAATATTGAAAGCCATTGAATGCTGAGTATCTGTTGACCTTCTTTGGACAAGGCTTTAATCCATTTTGTTTTGACAAGCCTAAACAACAGTAAATGTTCCTTTGCCTATTTCTATTCTTTTGCCAGTTTGCAGAGCTCAGTGTGCAGTGTGTGCTATTTTTATTCATGAGATGTGGTACAAACTTAACAAAAGTCCTTATAACTGCAGTTTGCAAAACTAATTTCCATGCCATGATGTAGAAGGTGTTATATTATGTCTTTTTTTAATTAAACCAGAAAATATAGATTTAAGGGCTGCTACAAGGCAGGCTTAAACCAACAAGAGTTGAATTAGAAGCAAAAGTTGCATTTTAACTCATCTGTTGTTCAAGTCTCATGCTTCCAACATTTGAGATGCAATTATGAGATGTTACGATGTAAGTTAATCACCTTTTATTGTTCAGCCACTATGCCACCACAAAAATTACATCTTACAGTCTATTTATAATTAATTTTTTTAAAAATCTTTTCTTTTTCAAAGGGAAGAGCTTTCTCTCTTGTTGGAGAGTTTGATTTGTTTAGAGTTCTTTATGTGAGTACCGATGAAAATATAAAACACTTTTCAATTTGGAGCTGTGTGCAACTGACAGTCTTCTGACACAGGCAATCTTCCTTTCCTATCTAGGCAAGGTCCCCCCATCAAAATGACACACTTCTGTGTACATTGTCTCCTTTACAGATACACATCAAGAATTTACATGTGCAGATGTTCACACCAGTGCTGTTGATATTGTGCCTGTCTTGCAAGTCAGACATGAGCAATTTATATATCTGGAAGGTACTCTTTGTACCCTCCACATTTTTAGCTGGTTGATCCTCTCAGTTGGAAGCAGCTTACAGAGGTCTTTCTTTGATAACAAAATCTACTATCTAGGGCCTTGTGCTTTATTCTTGGAAATGAAACTGGGTTTCTCAATAAGTTGGGAAAGGAGATGATGAACATTTAAATCCCACGATCTGCATTTAAACGAATGTCCACGTACATCTACACACTGTCTTGTGCATAGTGGTGTGCATCATGTTGTTTTGTATGGTCCTGCACTGTGCTGGGGTAGACTGCACTTTTCAAAGCCTAGCCTAAAATGCTGAACCTTTTTCTGTTTGTAGAATCTCCCAGCCCTTCAGGTACGTGCCCATTCATGGTGTGACTGGAGCAGAACTCCCCTATTCCCGCTCTTCTTCCACAGGCCATGCACCTTCAGCCTGGCATAGCTGGGGCTTTGCAGCCTGGAAAAGAAACAGCCAAGAGGTCATGCTGAGCATGCAGTGGCATGGGGAAGGTTGGAAATGATTGTTTATGGTCCCTTTTAATACAAGAAAGAGGGGCACCAGGTGGAGCCAGAAAATTGCAGGTTTAAACGAATCAGAAGGGAGTCGTGCACACAGTGCAGATGGATGTGGGAATCCTTGCCAAAGTGCGTTGGAGGTGTTAAAAGGTTCCATGGACCTAAAAAGCGACAGTACACATTTGTGACAGAAAAATCCAACAAGGCCTCCTAATTACAAACATACTGCTTAAGAATTTCAGGCTTAGGAATGTCCCTAAACCACAAATTACTGGGCTTAGGAAGGTATTCTGGAGAAATATTGCTATAGGCTTATCTTGTTGTTACACTCTTCTCTTGGCATTCACTAATGCCTGCTGTCAAAGACAGGATACTGGGAGAGATAGCTGCACAGAGGATGCTGAGGCTGGTCCACATGCACAATGATTAATCAGTGGCATCTGTGGCTGATGGGATATGTTGATTTTAAAGATACAAATTAAGTTTTGGGAAAACTAAAAGAACAGTAAAACCTCCCCAGTGCCTGGCCATGAAAAGCAGTGGTGAGGTCCCAAATGATCGTCCACCATGGGAATTGTCTCCAGTGCAGTTGGTGTCAAGGATGAAGATGACAAAAAGGAAGAGGAGTTTTGCCATGCTTTTTCCCTAGAACTACAGATTTTTCACCAGGGCCTGTCCAAAATCCCTACTGGTTGTTCCTGTTAGTGATGTTATTACTGCTGAATGGAATGTGCTAAACAGATGCAAATGTTGCACATTGGTTGGCTGTTAAGTTTCTGCATGTACACTATTGCACCTAGCAGGGCCTCAGCATTACTAGGGCTAAGGCACGAGGGTACTTTGGGCACTGGGCAGCAAAATGGTATGGAGCAGGAGGGGAGACGAGCACCTAGAGGAGAGCCACCAGGAGAGCTGACAGCAGGCAAGGAGACGTCACTTTGGAATGACCTATGTCTGTCAGATACCAAATAATATCTCAAGGACGGAGAAAAAACCCAACATGTTGTTTTAAAGCATTTAAGAATATTAAATTAAAGAGGAAAACTGCACAGGCAAAAAAAGTATGTTGCACAGGTTTTATTCAAGCTACAGTACCATAGTTATATATTAAATATAATAAAGAAAAGAATCAGCAATTTTAAGAATTATCTTGCCTGTAAATGACAAATTCAACAAAGGAAACAAATTAAATGTCCCAATTCTTCTTTTACAGAAAGACAACTACTTTCAGAGCAATTCAAAAAGGAAAAAAAAAAAAAAGGAATCTTTTATTTACTTACTGTCCCAACAGGAGAAAAACTAGCCAGGATTGCCAGCTTAACACTATGTACACTATTTGAGCTCCTAGGTCTTGTTTTATCAAGTGTTTATAGTTTCCTATTGAAAAGGCTGACAGATTTGCTATTACGCAAGTGCTATCAGGTGCTTAAAACCAAAATGCTTCACAATACAGCCTAATTTCAGGCCTGAAGAATTTGTATCTTTTTCAAACATCGGCAAAGATGGGCTCTCACCTTCCCAGATCTCATGTGCATTTTCACTCTCACCGAGGTTTCTTCTGCAGCAGAGTACACGTAACTCTGTAAGTTGAAGTCAATGAAATAATTTTTATAAGTGCCCTCCAAGCACAAATGGGTGCCTGCCTGTGTTTACCGTCTGTGTCTGGTTTTACTATGCATGTACATAACATGTAATACAACTTGGCTTAGTACAGGTCACAGATAAATAAAGGCAAACCTTTGTGACTAAATGGATCAATGAGAAGCAGGAATATACACCTATGTTTGTCATATGTATAAACTGTATGCTTTTGAGTATTGTTTTGATGACTTGATTTTACAGCCTTCTCTTCTTTACAACAAAGAAAAACACATAACCTTGGGCAAGGATATCTACTTACTTTCTTAACAAGTGTAGCTTAAGGGATTCCTTGAGTATTCTTACACCTAAGTCAGGTAAAGAGCTGTATCACAGCTCAGTGCTTATGGGCTGACAGTGCTCATGAGCGTACCAGACTAAAGAATCAAGATCCCGGCTTTCGGCTGAGTCCTAGGTTATAATAAAGAGAGACAGACTATGTTTTAACAGGAGTATCAGTAGGAAAAGTGGTGGTGGTTTTCTTTTTTTTTTTTTTTTTTTTTTGCTGGCTGTAAGCCAGCACTCTCTCAAGTAAATATGAGGAACTGAAATAATATAGATACCTGACTAGATGAGTTACAGGTGGAGTAAGGGATGTAGACAGATAAATTCTACTCCTCGTCCCTCTTCTTGGGAGTGTTCTGCTTTTGGCAAGTCCCACAAGAGCTGCAGAAGCTGTTTAAAAATATTAGTTTATAGAGCTAAGATGAAATGTTAATATTTTGCTCAAGAGCTGGATGGAGACAGCAATAAGAACAGGTTAACTCTCTTAGTCTTCACCCAAGGAATGAAGCAGTTGGAAGCTGCGAAGGCAATAAAAGGACAAAGCATGGTGTATTGGGGAGCTCATGCTACCTCATGTTTGGGAATAACCTGCCTTTAGTTACTTTTGGACCCAGACTTGGTTGCAGCAATCTGTTTGTTTTGCATCTGGTTTTGTGAGTGGCACATATACCTGATACGTAGCTCAGTGCCGCAGTACAGCTTTTGAAAACCCTTCAGATGGCAGTAACTGGCTTGGTAATTTGGCCTAAGAAAAGTCATAGGATCGGGTACTGAATCCTGAATACACAAATCTGAAGAGGATTTAGGGGTCAGAGTGAACAGACAATTCAGCGTGAAATTCCAGAGTGGTGCTGGAGCAGAAAGGATTAAGACAGCCTTTGGCTATGCAAGCAAAGAAGCCAGGAGTTGAAGTAGGACATAGTTTTACCTCAGTAGACCGTACTGGTGAGCCCAATATTGGAATAACAGACGGGGTTCATCAACACTAGCTTAGAAGAGATTAATCTCATCCAGAAATAGATATTCAAGCTGGGTCGAGGTGAATTATCTGCTAACAGAAAGGGAACCTTTTAGAGGTTTGCTGTCTGGTGAGATGGGTCCCATCCTTGCTGCTTGTAGTTTGCTTGCAGGGTGTTGAAAAGTTGGAGGCTGGTCAGAACAGGGCTGTGAAATGATTTAAGAGCAAGAGAGTTGTAGTTACAGACTCAATCTGTTTTGTTTATCAAAAGAAAACTTGGAAGTGACATAATTACAGTGTACTTTGAGGAGACAAAATACCGGCCCTAAAAGGTTCTTTATCCTAACAGACAAAGGCATAAAAAGAACTAATGACTGTTAGCTCAGGCTTGTTAAATACAAATGAGAAATTAAGAACATTCATTATTTGTAATCAATGAGAGACAAATTGCCGGGGTTGGTAGCAGATTCTTAATTTTTAGATAACTTCAAATTATGGCTGGATGGAAGATATACTTTGGCAGAACACAAGTTATTTGGCTTAATATAATCAATCACTTTATTTGCTGTTGTTAATAGGGGTATTAAATCTTTTCAGTCACAAAGGTTCCAGAATGATACACTATCTACAGATCTTGCCCCATTTCTTTTTCTGTAAAATACTAAATGTAATTTTGTTGTTTGTGGTTTTGATTTTTTTCAACAGTGACTGTGGGAGGAAATGTGTCTGGGAAACTACAGTACAATAAATAAATAAATAGTGCATATAAAATACATTTTCAAATGTGGCTCTACTTCCCCTCAAGAGGCTTGAATCTAATATTGGTTCCAATCTTAGCATTTCAAGACCTTCAGGAAAATTCATGCTAATAGAAACAATAGTTTTGGATTCTGCGTCTAATGCCCTGACACACTCAAGGATGCCACATTAAAACAGCAAACACAAGAGTAATTCCCATTACTATTGCAAGCAAACAAATTGCCTCAGAACCAGTGGAACTAATGCAGATGCCATTGCAGGGACTTGATTTCTGCATTGCTTCATTTCTTCACAACTATAACCTGACACCTTCCCTACTCCCCGCCATGACAACCCTCCAGGCATCCCCTCCTGTCATTGCCCTGCTTCCCCTGTGTTATCTCCATTTTCCCTCTTCTTTTGGGCACAGGGAGGACCCCAAATGCCCCATCATCCCACACTCATGGTATGCCTATGTCTTGGTTGTGTCCCTTTCTCCATGGCTAGGCAAGGGTCTGTGCATGGTTCGGAGTTGCACATGTGCCAATCCAATGTACATGACAAATTTGTTCTGACCAGGTTGCTGACAATTGCTGTTAGACTCACTCTGCAACCCTTCCCTCAGTGCAGGACATTGATTTAGATCTCTCTCATCTGCCTGGCCACAGACTTTCATGAAATTTGTGGGAAATTATTTGTCGTTGATATCTTACCTCTCTGTCAGATGGGCTTGTAGTCAGCACATAACAGATGGATGGACAGAGACAGCAAGATCGCATAAGCTGCATTCCACTGGGAAACCAAACTGAAAACACGTAAGGTATGTGTTACAGAACACACTGGCTTCACTTTTCTGGCCTGTAAATGTGTTTAAACCATAAATCTTCCATAGGAAATATGCAAGTTAGTGAGAAGCAGAACAGAGTGAACTCGAAGAGTTCAGGATGATATACTGAGTGTCTCTATCTCCAGAAAGTAATTCTACGTCTTTCCACAGACAAGTACTTTTTAAATATTGTTTTTCTTTGATAGCATATCTCATACACCATTAAATATTACAAAATTTCCTAGAAGTATACAAATGCATTTCAGAAGCTTCATTCTTCTACCATTTATAGTCTGAAAAATATTAACAAGTTTTCCTTCAAAAGGCTGAAAAGTCTGAGCTAAGTGTAGAGTTATGTGAAATCTAGTCTTCCTTTTCATGTATTTTTCCTGAGTATCCTTGCCTACGTTGTTGTCATCAGCAGGACCTATGAAGGTAACAGCATGGAGTAATTGGTAAGATCAGGCCTTAAATCTGCAGTGCTACTAACTTCTAGATTGAAAAATAGAAGTGGAGGCAACAGGAGTCTGTGATTCCCTTTGTAAACTCATTTGATCAACTTTAAATTAATTGTCACAATTGCACTGTTACTAGCTGCTCTAATAATAATAATATGTAAAGTATTAAGAATGCAAACAATGACAATAAAGTCAAAGATATGAAAGTCTGCAGTAAACTACATGAAGAACAACTTTACATCATGGAAATCCTTTTTGGTAGACCAACTTTTGCAATTTCACTGCAAAACAATTGTTAAAGATGTTAAAGTACAGATAATGAACACCACTATGAAGTCCACTTCTAAAGGAAGAAATTCCACTTATAAGGAAGAAATTCTTTACAATTAGGGTAGTGAAACACTGGGACGGGTTGCTCAGAATGGTAGTGGAGGCCCAATCCCTGGAAACATTCAAGGCCAGGTTGGATGGGGCTCTGAGCAACTTGATCTAGTTAGCAGTGTCCCTGCTCGCTGCAGGGGGGTTGGACTTGATGACCTCTAAAGGTCCCTTCCAACCCCAAACATTCTATGATTCTGTGATTCTAAAGCAATGTCAATTAAGTCCCACATTCCCTGAGGTTCTTGGAAGAAAGGATTGTAAAGTAGAGCCTAGAAAATCTAGATAACTGATTTAAATGTAACTGGGATTTGAACTGATAAGAAATAATTATCACTGTGTATAAATATGCCAACTTTAGAGTTCCCTACACAGGTCTAACTGGCATACAGAACTACATGGGGCCAACTAATTTATTTTAGGTATTTCATGTTCACTTCCATATTTTTACACGGTTGTATTTTTTACAGAACTATTGTCATAGAAATGAAAATTTGTTCCCCCTTTTTATTTGATTTTTTACAGGCAATTTTTTTTTAACTAGAATTGGTCTCTCTGCCCATTAACCTTTTTTTCTCTGCCACGCTCAATGTCAGGTAGGAGGACAAAAATATTGCATACTAGTAATACTGGGTAGTATCTCTAACCCAGCTGGCATGCTAGATGATGTTTTCCTGAGAAAATGTCAACCTCTGAAGACAAAAGCTGGTATTTTTTTTAATTAGATAGATCCCTTCTATGTTGCACACACTGAGGAATTTTTGCTTTTTCAGTGCTTAGCTGATCCTCTTTATATGATTAAAAACAGTTATTTTGATTGCACCTGCTTCTGGTGGCTGAGTTAAGGGCTAAAATAGGAATAAAGAGCAGGTATAGAAGGACTTTGAGAGGCTCTACCCCCAGGTAAATAGAGACTCAGTAGAGGTCTCTCATTTCTAGGTAGACACAAAACAGAAATGTTGGAATGATTGCCTGCCTCAGCCAAGAACCTTCTACAATGTCAGACTGAGTCTAAGCAGTGTAAACTGCCATGCAAACAGCTCTTCTGAGAAAAAAAGTGGAAGTTAAAAGGACAGTAGAAGAATTAGTGAAAACTGAGTGACTGATTTGTTCATTTGGAATAAAGCAGGCCCGTGACAGTAGGTTACATGAACTGAAACAGCTCCAGTAAGAGCCTACACCAAAGCTTAAAGCCAATTCTTATGAGTGAAGCAGATCAGGATCTTGGACCTTGATTTCCCACATCCCAGGAGCATCTTCAAATGACTGCGATGGTTTTCCCCATCAACCTGTTTGGGAAAATACTGCAGGAAGTTGACACCAGATCCACTAAAGTACTTAGGCTTTTAGCTCTCACTTAAAAGCTAAGTACGATTTATAGGTTTGATGGCTTGAGAAAATGCCTCCTAGTTTAGAGCTGTGCTGCCATTCAGAGGGATTTTAACAGGCTGGAGAAACAAGCTGAGAAGAATCTCATCAAGTTCAAAAAGGACAATTGCAAAGTCCTGACCCTGGGGAGGAATAACCCCATGTACTAATACAGGCTTTGGGCCAACTGGCTGGAAGGGAGCTTGGTGTAAAAAGACCTGGGGGTCCAGGTGAACAACCAGTTGACCATTAGTCAGCAATCCATCCTCACAGCAAGGACGGCCAACAGCCTTCTGGGTTGCATTAGGAGAAACATTTCCAGCAGGTCAAGGGAGGTGATCCTTCCCTTCTCTTCATTACTAGTGAGATACATCTAGAGAGCTGTGTCCAGTTCTGGGCTCCCCAGTACAAGTGAGTCATGGACATACTGGAGAGAGTCCAGAGAAGGGCCATGAAGATGAAGGGCCTGGAGCATCTGACATGCAAAAAGTGGCTGAGAGAGCTGAGCCTGTTCACTCTGGAGAAGAGAAGGCTTAAGGGAATCTTAACAATGTGTATAAATACCTGGTGGAAGGCAGTAAAATGATGGAGCCAGGCTTTTTGCAGTGATGTGCAGTGACAGGGCAGACAATGGGCACAAACTGAAATACAGGAAATTCTATTTAAATGTAAGAAAAACATTTTTTTACAGTGAGGATGGTCAAACACTAGCACAGGTTGCTTAGAGAGGTTGCGGAGTCTCCAACCTTGGAGATACTCAAAACCTGATTGGACATGGCCTTGTGCAACCTAATCTAGGTGACCCTGTTTGAACAGGGGGGGTTGACAACGACCCTGTGATTCCTACTCTGGAGGCTCCTCTACAGGACTAGTGAGGCAACGATCATTGTTTTGTCTCCTGGCGCATTTTAAATGTTCCACAATAAAAAATATGAAATATACTTTAACCAATTTTCTGCTTGTTTTTAACATCATTTCCCTCTAACTTTCTCACCACAGATTTTCATGTGGAACTTTCTAGTCAACTCCAGTTAGACAGGTTTCAGGCAGGGATGATGCATTAGGCCTAATGCAACACTTGCGATGTGAAAAGTATTATACAGAGTAAGAGCTTACAGCCCGCCCATGGGAAAATATGGAAATTGTGCTTAGAGCCACAGTTTAAACTTGGATTTTGCTCGTTAAATTCCCAGCAGGTCAGCGATTCAGTGTATGCATTCAGATAACCATAGAGAAGATATCTTGAAAATGACACCTTGTTACTTACAGAATGGGAAACATGGGATGAACTATTAACTTTTCTTCCTCTTCCTCCTATTAGGTTATCTATCCCATTTTTAACTCCTATATCTATCAAGGAAAGGAGAAAAAAAAAGGATAATACATATACTTTTCATTATCATTGCTGTGACACATTACAAGCATATGCACAGACTGGATCAACTCGTTAAATTCTGGTGACGGGCTGTGCTCAGATGCCTCCCAGTTCTTCACAATGCACAAGTGACCTTTTCCAGCCTCTCACCAGAAACGAATACAAGCTGGTACAAAACCAATACCAAATAATTTTAAAAGGATTAGCAAGCCTGCGTAGTTCAGCGCGTCCTGCTCTGTCGGAGAGGCACATATGACTCCTTCTCATGGAAAAGGGTTATTTTCACCTCTCTAGTGGCAGCCCTGAGGGCGTTCTTCATCATTCCCTTCCGCTGCACACTTGATATTTGTTCACGGAGAAACTCATGCTGTTCCCCTTCTGAGTCCTACCTCCCTTCCAGGTGGTAAAACACAAAAATCTGTGGGATTTTTTTCTTTAGTTCTGTTCTGTGTCTATTCTGTCACTGCCTGTCTTCTCCTTCTCAAACTTTTTGTTTTTGATGAACTGCGTTTATGAAAAAGAAAGTGCAAGCTACAGCTCAATGAATAATGAAACAAACTAAATTGCAAATATTTTATTTAAACTTTTGGGGAAAAAATTCTTTTTGTAAGATGTAAAAGTAATGAAAAAATGAATAATGTATGGGAAAAAATATCATTAAATGCATTGAGTGACTTATTTGAGGAATATTATTCAATAATCCTTAAGGAAAAGAAATGCCCCACATGCCAAACTTCTAACCTCAGATACGCCTGCTTTCCACATACCAATCAAATCTTTAGATGCCATATTTGAAGCTGTTATTGCAGAACTGGACAAAAAGATAGGTTGGTAACAGCTATTACAGGTGATGATTCTAGGAAAAAGAGGCCCCGTGCTCCTTGAAGGAGATAATTTCTTGTCTTAGCATCTTGCATACTGGCAGAGCATTATACTGAGTGGTCAGTCCTACCTCTCTTCCTACTATTCTTGTGAAATGATCTGTGAATACCTAAACTTTGTAGCAGCCATTGGAAAGATCTCCTAGTCTCAAATACTGGAAAATTCTAATTCTTCTTAGTTTAGTATTATGGGCTATTGACAGACTCAGGGCATACTTTCTGGAGCTAGAAAGAGCAAGAATAGTCACTTAAGTGCACTTGTAGATTCTGTGTTTTGACATCGTGATCTCTCTGTATGTCAGGTTTTTATCTGTAAAGCATGCTCAACAGCTCGTCCTTTCTGCAGTCCTTTTCTCTCATCTATTCAAGTTGCAACATCTTGAGGAAAAGAACTGTCTCTTTGCTGTATATTTGTATATCACCTAGTGTAATGGAGCCTCTGGATGCTGTCCTAAGACATTCTAACTGGGTATTACCAGAGTGAACACCTAAACAATGCAATGAAGATTAGTATTATCCATCATAAACCTGACAGTATTAAAAACTAAAACAGCATAGTCTAGAATCTGACACTGGCCTTTGAATAAACACTTGAGATCTGATGATTGTCTTCAAGGCATGACTTAGTATGGGATTTGCAAGAGATGATGCTGTCTACCTGATATATTTTGTTATTAAACTAGTTAATCCCCTGATATTCATTTCTTGTTTTGCTGGTTGATTCATGAAGACCCCGGGATTGAGAGTACATATGGCTGCACATCCATCCTAGCTTTCCTTTTCAATCCTCTGTAAAGGATCCTCTTCAAAGCTGGGCACAGATGCTAACAGTGGGTTGACTGCAGTTAATGGCACAGTCAGCCAAACCTCTTTGCCAGGTGCAACATGCTTTTCCAGGGAGTAATTAGAGCATTTTTCAGACTAGGGGCTCAGTGTCGCTGCTGGCCAGTGGCTGTTCCCACCTCTCACTCGTTCTTGAGAAATGCTGTGGCCCTGTCTGTGAACAAAGCCTCACGACCACTGGCAATATTGGCTCCCAAATCACTTTTCTTGTTGCTTTCTCATGCACTTATCTACCTTTCAAACACAGCACCTTGGCTTAGAGCCTGAAAGCACCTTCCTGACATCAGAGTGCTCTCCAGGGCACCAGCCCACAATTAAAGTAATGAGATCCTGAAGGGGTGAGCTGCCAGTGAGAATTTCATCTGTGCCTTAAGACAGATATGTAATACATCATTACTTCTGGTGTCTGCTTTTACAACTCCTTCTCGTGTTCTTTCAATTTTTCTTGTTTGAAACAAGATGCATATTTTCTTGGTGGACCTTTGGAGGCCCAGAAAGAAGCAAAGAAGGTTTTGGGTGCTGCTGCCGGTTGAAACCCAATCCTCATTTAAAATCCTCTTATTTCAAAGCTACTTTTGAGGTGAGAGTCAGATTTTCTCGGCAAACCCCGAAATCTTCAAGGGCGACAGTTGTATACCATCAAGTAATAAAAATAGTGCAAACTTCTTAACAGTTTAAGGTTTTTTTAATCGATGCTTAAAGCAATTACGACACTGCCTTGCTGCAGCCTGTGCCAGTGTGATGCAATGTGTGTTGCTCCACAGGCAGGTTGCTGTAGCTAATTTTCTCTAGTGTTTTGCTTTGGCACCAACAGCATCCCTCATTAGTTTCTTTATTAGTACATTTAAATACCTTTTTAGCACCATTAAGCCTGAAATGGCTTTATTCTTCGTTCAGCAGTATTTGTGTTCAACATATTTTCTCAGCATTCCCTACGAGGTTCCTTACAACAGATGTTATGACGCAGTTGAAGGAACGTGAACCAAATTGTAGGTAATGGTCCATGCTTATTTGTTTTGTGTAAGCTGTGGTTTCTATAGCTACTGTACATCTGCTTCATGCCATTTGCTGATCATTTTCTGTAGCTGTCTCAGTCTAAGATATTTAAAGCACACTGTACTGATTCTGCTTGGCACAGCAATCAGATAACGGCTCAACACGTGAACCAAGCTACAAATTTGGAAACACGTTTGAAAACAGCTGCTAAGTCTACATAGTACTTCTCTGTCTACTACCAGCACAATGGCCACCTCACCAAAAATTGAAACACATGGAGGTCCAGGCTCAGCAAAAGACTTGAAAATACAACTAACACTGAGTGCAAGTAGGCACGGTCTCAAGCTGGTGCCTAAATTGGGCTCCCAGTGTGGGAACTCAGAGTCAGAGACAGCGAATCTCTCCATATTCTGCACTTTTACCGAAAATCAGAAAACATCCCTGGCTGAGGGATATAATGCTCTTGAGGTTGGTGGAATTACCTGAGAGCCACAGCACCAAAGATAAATCTGTTTCATTGTTTTTCTATTGAAGTTTTTCCTTCTGACACAGAAGCACAGTAGCAGCACCTTGGCCTTTCAAACTTTGCCTTTATTGCAGGAATTCCTCTTCTGTCCTGAAATCTTTGCTTCTGTCATTGAAAATAAAGCTGTTTGGCTTAAACTGCTGGGGTTAAAAAGTGACAGTAAGGGCTAATGTTTTGCAAATTTTATGTAATTTTCATACTTTTTTTTTTTTTCTCCTGCCACCCCCTACCAGCCATCCTAACTACTTCTTTCTGGTTTTGGTTGGTTAGGGTGAGTTTGCTTTTCTAAATGTATAAGGGAGGCAAAAAAGCTGAATTACTCCATTCTGCCTTTCTAGCTTACTTTCCAAAGGAAGCTGGACTTACATGATCTGTTTTTCAGGTCTTGCTTTATAATTATTCATATGTCAGGTAATTCCAGTTATATTCGACCAAAAGGGTAGAGATCTCAAAGGTATTACATGCCCACAAACTACTTCTCCCTGGCTCCTATTCGCCCCCATGAACTACCCAAATTAGTTCCTCCACTGAGGAAAAGGCTGCAGCTCGGCTGCGTTATCAGACAGCTGAGAATCCACCTGGGAGACAGCCTCTGTAAACAGGACCTCAGAAGTGCTACAATACATGAATCTGCCGCTTTCGGATAGTGCTAAATGCTAGTTCAACTTTCATGGTAAAACTTAGGGGGTCGTATTAATTTTCAGCATTTTTTTCTCAATGAATTTTAAGGCATTTCTGGTCTTGATGGCAACACAATAAAACTTGAATCAGTTACAATGTGTAAAAATTTCTTTATATTTGATTAATAGGCTCACTTATGTAAAATATAATGAGAAGGTACCTTGGCACATTAATTGCCTTTAGCAACTGTCATGTAATAACTGGCTGGGCTTTATTAGTTGATAATACCGGTCTTTCTGTTATAGTCTGACATTATTGAATTTCTACAGAAAAAAATGCATAAAACCAAACATTCCCTTACTGTCTTTTCACTTCTTGAATTTCAGATACTATCCATACTTTCTTTCAGCTCTGGCAGAGCCCACAGAGACTGTAGTCTGTGAGGAAGCAAAGAATGCTTATTGCATATGAGAAGCTGTAGGTCTAAGATAAATGTAAATTAGATCCAGAGGAAAACGAGAAATCAGTTTCTTTACTCTGGGAAGAGTGCGAAAATCAGCAAGAAGAAAAACTCACTGAGATCTTACTTCCAGGGTGGAAGGGATTTTCTAGGACTAAATATGCACATTTTAGTCATGAAATGGATGAGTTTAAGCTAAGCGTAGCCTAAGCAAGAAAAGCCCAGCCTGCCCTGAGCTAGAGGCATTCAGGCTTGCTCTACCTGCGCAGTGGATCACCGCGGGCCACGGTTTGCACTACACACACCGCTGCAGCAGAGAACACGACTGTTTTTTTCCCATTTTACTCAGCAAAGTTCCCTTTTTCATTTAGAAGATGTTTCCGTGGCTCTGCTCCAGCGGTTTATAGCATTGATGCGGCAGTAAAGCGGCTGTCGTGCTGCTGGCAGGAGCTGCCCGGACTTCTCGCCCTCCAGGGAAGGAGCGGGGAGCCGGTGGCTGCGAAGGGGAGATAAAGCCGTCCTGTGTCGGAGGCGGCCGAGAGGCGGCTCTACGGGGCGCAGCGGGACAGCTCATGAAACACCAGCTGGGTGGGAGATGTGTGACAGCTCTTCCCCTCCAGGATGGGTTGTTTCTGTTGGGGTGTTGGGCACGAGAAGGTTGGCGTATCGGGTCAGGGACGGGGCTGCTGCTGCCGGGCTGTTTGCTCCCCTCGGGAAGCAGACGGGCACCATGGCAGAGGGAGCTTGAAGGAGCCATTGGCCCAGCGTGGTCAGTAACGGGGCTCTTCTCCAAACACAATTATTGTCCTGTTTGCTGTTCCAGGACAAAGGATATTAAATGTGACTAATGTACACTTGTCAACTCGTGCGTGGTTCAATACGGCAGATCAGAGAAAGGGGCAGATAATGCCAATAAAACAGTATTTGCTACATGAGGCGGCAACATTGACTTGGACATGTGGATCAGATTTAATACTCAGTCTTTCATTTTTCTCCTCCTTTAGTGGCATTGCTTCTAATCATAATATATTATCAGTTAGCCCAATGTGAAAAGGTGTTAAAGAAGGAAAAAATAACGTCGGTGAGTTGGGTGGGACACACAGAAAATCGTGGACATCATAGCTGGTAAATGAATAAAAAGCATTGTGATACTACAGCAGCATGATCTGATTTTATGACGCCCTTTAAACCAGCATAGAAGGAAGAAATGTTAGGGTTTTTTATATAAGCAAATATGATTCAAATATCTGAAGCAGAAGTTTTTCCTTTCCTGCATATCACTGAAAGATCTAAAAGAATTGCTGAGAGGTGTCTGCTTACTGAAATTCCTAACCCCACTGAAAGAGCCCATCAGTCTAATATTTTTTTTTTTACTTCTAGTTTTTACAATACTTTACAGAGTATATAAATACAGTTTTATAGATAAATGGTACAGACTACCAGTTATCTGTTATATGATGTATCAAGGAAAAAAAGGTATATTCCACTTATATAAAACTCTTCCTCCAGTGCTGAGCTAACTCTCACACTTTCCCTGCAGCCAGAGAAACAATGATCCAAAGCACGAACAGACTTAAATGCATTTACTTCAAGTGAAGGATTATGACCTGGTTTAACTATATCCTGGAGACTACTTTGACTGGCAAGCGTGTCAGAGTTTGCAGGGTTGGTACCCTAATCCTCCAGGCCTTTCAGTGATATCTGACACTGTATTATTCACTCTGTCAGGGCTAATAAATGGCCCAGTGGATGATTACCTTCAAATATTACAGCCGTTGAAAGTAAATTATTGAGGGACTTTATCACATTTCTTTGAAGATAGCTTTTAGTTCAATTACATTAAAAAAATAAACAAAACAACAGACGGATCACCATCTTCTTCAGTCAAAGAAAAAAAAGTTTAGTTGAATCTGCATATACTTTGTATGTGGATGCTAATCCGAATTAGAATGCTATTTTTGCCATTGTTTTTATTCTTGTATTTGATTTTGCAATTAAATCAATGTATTTTTGTTCCTAAAAAATATATATATATGTGTTTCGGTGCATGATTTGGCAAATTAAATTTGCAAACCATAAGTAGATGCTGCATAGCTTTGTGTTAAAATCTTCTGGTGGAAAGTAGGCAGTTACTTCAAGGGGGCGATTTTTCTTCCTGCTGTGCATTTGGAAGAGTGTAACCTGGGACTCGAGCTCTCACAGCCACGTAAGAACATTGGAGAAGGGAAAAAAATCTCTTACTGGCTATGAGAAACAGGAAAATGGTTTGAGGCAGCAAAAAGCTCTACCTTTGCCTAAACTAGGAATACAGAGAAGGAGCCAACAACCCTTGTCCTGGAAGGAGAACTAAGTAACCACCTCCTTGCTTGGCTGCAGAAGGAAACCTTGGGCTCCATTCAGCAAGGCAGAGAAGGGCTTTAAAGTAGCATTCAAAACCAGCTTACATACTGCGCAGAAAACCTACCTGATAAGAAAACAGGCAAGGAGAGCATCTCCCCTTTTTGGAGCTCACATGCCTGACTTGAAGGTGGAGAAAAATGTAGCTTCACTGTGCATGCAAAGTGCTCAGCCCTGGCGTCGGGCAAACTCCTACCTCTGCTGCAGCGAGCAGAGGCTGGAGCGTGGGCGAGGGGCAGGGCCCTGCACTTTGCTGTGAACACCCAGCATGATGGGGCTTGCATATAATCCCTGGGGAAGCATAGGAAGGGCACCCAGCTCTCCAACAGCTGTGGCATCCGGCAGCTTCATGTCCTTTCTTCCACGGCCCAGGGGACCCTGCATCCCTTCCCAAGTCTCTCTGAAGCTCTCGAGCTCTTCACACTCTCTACCGTACACTGGGACTCAGAACCAGCACGTCCTGGGGCACAGTACGGGTGTCTGCTGCTCTGCGACAACGCAATTCATGATTTTAGTAGCAGAAGCACTGCTCCTTAGCACTGCTTAGAAAATCAAGAATTATGTTTCTGTGTTTCGGGTACCCACTCAGGAGTAATCGTCCTACAGGGAACAGCAGAAGTCCCAATAAGTGGGGAAATTTCCCCTTCCTCCCCTTCCAGAAGCAGAGCACACCTGTGCATCTTCTTCACATGGAAGGATGCAAGGCTTGCATTTCAGGCTTCCCTGCCTTACTGAGACCAACGATCATTTTTAATGTATGATGTCATGCGTATGTCATTTGTTAAGCACTGAAACGAACAGTGACATTCAGAGTCAGAAGCTGGAGTTTCTGTTCCCAAAACCCACCCGCCCTCCTCAATCAGCCACATCTCCGCTTCAAAGGGGGCTGAAGATGGAGAGGCATGTGAGGAATGCTGAGCTGTTAAATCACTTAGCTCCTCAGTTCATTCTCGGACCCTTGCAGCCACACTGCATGTAAACCAGGGGGGTTTAGTTTGTTTTTGTTTTTTTTAAGATTGTGCGCGCGTGTGTGTGTGTGTGTCTTTTTTTCAGTTTTTAAATCCTGAGCTCATTTCTGAAGCAAACCAGTTAGTTCTTTCTAAAAGAAAATCCATGAACAGAACAGTCTACTCCAGGCTCCAGGCCAGGGCATTTGGGTGTAAATCACACCCTCTCTGGAGGTATTTAAAAGACGGATAGACCGGATAGACGAGGTGCTCAGGGACGTGGTTTAGTGGTGGAATGGCAGTGTTAGGTTAACGGTTGGACTTGATGATCCTAAAGGTCTTTTCCAACCTAAACGATTCTATGATTCTATGACTTGGTGTTGCAATATTTCAGGTTCTTTCCATTAGAAAGCAGCTTTTAGGTCTCTGTGCTAGAGGGGCACCCAGAGGAGACACAGTGAAATGGGTGTGCAGCGTGGGTAGGGTCAGTCCGCTCTAGCAGGAGCCAGTCCCAATCAGTTAGGGCACCAGTCACCCCCTACCCTGGTTTGGCCTGAGAACAAGCGCTGTACTCTTGGACAGAAACCTTTAGCAGTGGAGATGTACCCACAGAGAGCAACAGTTCAGATGCTCAGAGCTGCCCTCTGAAGGTGTTCATCCCTATTGATATGTTGGGAAGTCTAGAACAGCCAGAGGATAAGTAAGATGCCAGAAGTGGTTGGAAGAAATATTAGCTGCCACGTCCCTTCTTGGTGCACTGCCTGCATAGAAAGGCAGGCAAAATCATGGCAAAAAGATGGATAGAAATGCAGTAGAAATACTCTCTTCATTTTTTGACTGGCAATGGGCAATTTATAGGCAGTTGTGCTGGATTCTCAGAATAATCTACCTAAGGTTGTACATTATTAAAACAATCAGACAACAGCTCTTCACCGTTACTTCCTGGGATACATTTCTTCTGGTATTAGAGGCAATTACCTTCTAGAAAGAGAAAAATATAAGCTGTGGTTCCTCCGCTCATCTCTTTCCCACCACCTACTTGCTGTAAGAGATCAGCTGTGCACATCTCCGGCAATGTTCCTCATATGGACATCGTAGTTTCTTTGGCATGCCTGCTCTGGTCTCTCCTTTCTGTTTTTTTAGATGTTAGAAACAACAAGACCTTATCCTTCTCACAATCTCAAAGCAAGTAAAAAGAACTGCTGCCCTACCTTCTGGAGACTGATCTGGATACCGTTATCCCACATTTCTTCCCTTTTCTTGCATAGCAGTACAAGCCCCAGTACTCCTATTCCCATCTTTGAAAGGCAGGTAAAACCTGGAAATGTTTTTCAGTACCACAGTATTAATTTTAGGCATTTCTCAATACCTGCAGAAAGAGGCATCGCATTCAAGGTTTGACATTTTATTTAACACAGCAGCCAGGCCCCTGGCTCTCTAGGTGGCAATTCTCAGTTAGAGCTGGAGAATGCTCGAAAGGGGGTAAAAAGAAGCGAGGAACCGGATTCAAGGCTGGAAGCCGTTGCTTCCCTTTGGGTAACATCCTACCCATCAACAGTTCTGAGCAAAGCAGCAGTTCCTGGGTCTCGCTGACTTCCTGCGGGTGCTCTGGCAAGAAACCGTGGCTCAGCTGACTGGCAGGAGCTTGCCTTGCTGGGCTGATGGCTCACACACCAGCCATCTGCAGCAGGGTTGGAGGAACCTGCTGGGAAGCATTGCCCCACTCAGCGTGGTCCATTAGCTGTGCCTTGCCTTGGTGCAATCCCACCTGGCACTGTGGAGCAGGTTGCTTGTTCCAAACGCCACTCTTTGGCTAAAAAATGGGGCAGGGTGGTCTTTGCTACCCGTCACCCATCTCTGAGCATGAGGGACAGAGGATATAGCCCATGTGAGTGCAGGAGTGCTCTTGGAGTTAAGTGTGTTGTCCTAAGGCTACCGAATCAGAGGAGCTATATCTATCTGAGACAGTTCAGACAATTAAATTCTGAGCATCACTCTCCAGGCTTCCTAGAAAATAGTCTTCTGGTCACTTCCTCAGCTGTTGCTTACCATTTATGAGAGTATATGCCCTTCTGATGAATAATTCAGCAGTTACATTTATTACAGAGCATTAGGCTCCCAGAGGAGTTCGGATGTTCTCTCTCAAATTCCCAGAGTAACCTGAAGAATTCCCTCGGGTCTAACTCCCCCTTTAATGTCTCCACCCCCAAATTCAATACATGAATGACTTAAAGATCGTAGAAAATTATTGTAGGTGCAATCATATCTTCAATCTTAGAAGGATCAAGTTTTTCAATCCATATTATTGAATTCTCAGTGAAGGGGGGTTTGTTTTTTTTTTCCCGCTTGCTTTTTCAGACTTCTATTGGTTATATTGTAATTTTTACCCTATGGCTGCTCTATCTTTGCTTTGATATCTCATTTGAAACAGTTAGTCTTTGAATCTGTAAGATGTTCGCAAGACCAAAGGAAAAGAGTAGCTAGGTTGTGATCCTCAGACTAAGTGTGGAGACAGTGAGCCAAGATCAGGTAGCAATAAATTTCTCATTCTGAATCTGAGTTTGTGATTTCTCTCTCCCCAGTAACAAACAAGACAAGCTTTCCTACTTCTCTTAGTTCTTTTGAGGAATATCGTACTTTACCTTATATAAATCAGATTCATATTGAAACACATTCAAAATAACTGGTGGGAGGGAACTCGTCACCGAACAAAGAAATAGTGCAGTAACTGAAGACCAGGGCTGCCCCAAGCTGCTCTGAAGTTTCTCTACTGCCACGCCACTTTTTCTTGAAAGGGACTGCAGTATCACATCCAAGTTGGGAGGCTCTGGAGAAGAAATGTGAGGTCTCCAAACTCCATTTCTTCAGTTAGAAGCGTGGGCAGGGTAAAATCATGCTTGTTTGTGTCTCTGCCAGATTTATTTAGTCTGAGACAGAGCAGAAGCACTGCCTAACATTAAGGTTTCCTGTACCACGTCCTGCTCAGCTGCTGTGCAGCAAATCTTTCCTTGGGCATTTCTGTCACTGCTGAGAAACGAGCTACGTCACCAGGAAGGGTGGTTTACCCTTTTTATAAAGACTACGGCATTGGCTTGGTCGTAAAGATGATAATAAAACACACCTTACTTTACAGGAATGATAAATTCAATTTTTTTTCCATTTTTCCTGAGAAACACAATATATGGGCCTTAAACTCCAGCAGCAGGCTCGCCTCACTCCTGTGATGAGCATTGGAGGGCATAAGAGGAAAATCTATGGTACAGGGCTAATTTGCTCCGTTGTGATACCAAAAGAGCAGGACCAACACTGTATGGGAAATCTCCTGCCATTACACCAGCATCAGCCAGTCTCCATCACGACACTGGCAGTAGGGCTCCTCTAGATTGGGACCAGGTATTCCCACTGCTACCCTGTCTGGACCAACCCTGTGCTGGGATCTGCAGACTTGGGGTGGGGGGAGAAATTAAAGGTGGATTTCTGTGTGCAAAAGGACCCAGAATTAAAAGGTGGATGGAGAACTGTGGATCTTCAGCCTACATGACAGGGAGGTTAGAACTAAATCTTTCCAACTTTTTGCTGAGATTTTTCTGAATTGAATTCCCAGCAGTACCTAGCATTATAGTTTGTGTTTGTGAATACAGGAAATATCCTCTATGCTATCTTTTTCAAGCTGAAGCAGTTCACTGTGCAGTGCACCGGCCGACGCCGCTGCCCTGTTAGAAATGTGTAGGGGGACAGTGACAGGTCACACTAAATAAAGCTCGGGGGGTGTCTGTACTTGGAGTACTACTTGCTCTTAGTTTCCATCACTGTCTGCATCAGCAAACACATGAAGTCTCTTCTTTTGTACACATTCAAACCGGTCATAAATTTTTATGGCCAAGTTTACTGAACTTTCTCATACAAACGCTGCAAACAGAATAACAACGCACACCAGTTCGTGTTTCAAAGGTGACTCACACCAGCTAGCAATCTATCATGGGATCTTTCGCAGGCCTATTTTTGGGCTGCTTTGCAACGTGCACAACCTTACTGAAGACTCCCAGGTGTTCTGGCTCAGAGCGATGCGATGTGGCGGGGATTGCCCCAAAACGAGTGAATGTGCTCATTAAAAATGATTTCTGGTATGAAACGGAGACAAGTGGCAGTTAGGGTGTCTCCTTGTTGCGACCCTGCTCCTCTCTGTGGGGTTAGGATGCGCAAACGTGGCTCAGAGTAATGATAACTTGTTCTTAGACAGAACAAGCACAGGCTGGAGAGAGAGGAAGGGTTTTTAGGTTTATGCTCTGTTCAGTGTTATGTACCTATGCGTTTGACCCGCATAACTGGAATTGCCCAACGATACTAAAAAATTTGCATTTCTGAGTACACAAGAGGAACGGCCATCAGCTAATCAAGTCAATAAAATGCAGCATCTCTGTTGGAGGATTAAAATGTAATTAAAATGGGATTACTCTTTTAAAACTATTCCTTTTAAATATGTGTCTTCTGATGGTAAAGCTCAGCATAAATTGGGATGGGGTATGAAAGGCGTCTCTCCTCAGGATGCCAGATTAAGAGGTGGAACTAAATGAAAGTAATTCCATTTTCTATTAGGCTTTTTTATTTTTTTTTACTTTTACACCATTTTACTAGATTTGATTAACTTTTCCTAGCAAAATTAAACACAGCGAATGTCCTGTCATCTGTCACAGATTTCAGCTCCAAGTGATGAAATGCATCCATTCTGTATGTTATTTAACTGTTTAAATACAGATTTTACTGGAAAATAAATGAAAACAGATCCTTTCGTGGCTACAAAGCTATATCAGATGTTCTGACTGCTTGTTTATATGCCACTAGGCTCTACACTTGAAACATGAGGCTTTGTCTGTCTGGTGGTTGCACTGCTCAGTTTGAAACTCAGAGACAGCTGCATACGATGAGGTTTTAAAAATATTTTTAACAATATATCTTCTATTCCTGCTTTAAATGGGAATGCCTGTTTCTACACATTTTATTGCTTTGAAATGTTTTAGTTTGTAGAAATGACCGAGGAAGTTGCTAACAAAAAGCCCTAAAGCATGATAATTACTGCTAACTTTCTCTGCTTGCCCCTTTCTTCACCACGGATTTCTTCTAGCGAAGCATTCCGCAACAAAATGGAAAAGCTGAAACTTCCCCTCTGGAAGCCTTTTAAAAGGAAGGTTATAAATGTTTTATATTGCATCTCAGGGTATTATGCTGTTTCCCCAGGAGGCCAAGTCTTCAATATGCAACTCTCAAAGGGCTGTAGGTTAGTTGCCTGCTTCCTCATTTACCGTCTGCGTGATCATAACGTCCCTTACACTAACCAGGCAGTAATGAGTGGCAAGGAGAGTAATGTCTTTGGCTGTATGAACACCTCCCTCAGAGACTATTATATTTGCAAATGAAGTGATCTTTCTGTCACCGGTAGGGTTTTTTTTACATCTTGTCACTGCTGATCAGCACAGAGAATCTTTACAGAGAACTCCCATTTCCATCCTAAAGGTCTTTTTCTATGGTTATTGTATTTTGAAAAGAAACAATTTTATAAGCTAGTGAACCTCTTCTTCTCCCTGAAGGTCTCTCTTTCACCCTCTCTCTTTACACCAAAACGGCCAAGCACTTTATGCATTGGCCAAGTATTAGAAGAAAATTGTTTTTTTAATTATTTTTCTTCATTTTTTTTTCTTTTCAACGTTCCGCCTCCGGCTACACTGGGACTGACACCACAGCTCTTTCTCAAGCAAAAAAGTGAACTCTGAGCTATGACTCTATGCACGATTGCCTACCATGCAAGTGGAGGGGTGCATGGCAGAGGACTCGTCTCCTGTGTCAGCCTAACAGTTCCCTCTGGAAAACCCAGGGCTGCCCTTGCCTGGCTCCATGTGACCCCAAAAGGCAGCTCTCCACCTCATGTAAGACCTAACTGTGCAGCACAGCCTCCAGATCCCACTCCCTCTCCCTTTTGCCACGTTAGGCTCTGTGCCGATATTTTTATTATCAAAAAACCAATTACATCATAGAAGGCTGGCATGGATTTTGGCCATGATATTGGCAACCTGTGGCAGTCAATAAGGAACTGAATGGTTTTAAATACATCCTGGTTACAGCTGTGATGGTAGGGAGAACTTTCACTGTTCTGGAAGTGACAGGTAAAAAGTAATTTGATATTACTCTTCAAATTTTAATAGTCCTTGTTAAGCTTCAGAGTGAACATATACAGCTATTAATGAGGACAACTCCCATCTCTTAGAATTACCGCTTGGAAACTCCTCTGTCTGCATTTGAAGGTGACCTCTGTAACTGTAAAGGTGAGGTATTAATGCAGGCTAATTCATTAACTGATTCATGGAAGCTAATTATGCAGGAGCTTAAAAGGACTTGTGGAACTACATATTGTGGTCGTATTACCACGTTAAACATTGAGTTCTGACTTGTGTAAACTGGTTTAAGTCACTAGACTATACGCAGGTCTTGTTGATGAAAAGGGATGGAGAAATTTATCACATTTCACAGTATTATTTCTTTAATGATAAGGTTTGGTTTAATGAACAAACCTGGTACAAAAATTACATATAGATGTGTAATAAGTTTCACATTTGTATAAATAAAAAAGTAGCTTTTACAGTTTCATTTAATAAGTACTTTGCAAATGCTACCAGTGAAAAACTCAGTGAAGGTACAGTCTAATGAAATATGAACTGTATTTTACAGCATGAGGTGCTGTTTCACATAGTTTAGGAAAAACACTTCTACATTGGATGAAACAAGAACTTGAACCCGGCACAATCATTTTCATGAAGAGGGACAACTTGAGGTGTTACTAAATAATTACAGTGAAAACCCTGCTGATCAGCTAGGTGGTCATTGGCTTTTTAATGGCATCTGTGCCACTTCTCATAAAATCAAATTTTTCCATAGGTATGCTCAGAAGAAAGTGTGCTGATGGCTCCCATCCATCACCTGTTTCACCACTTAAGAAAGGGTTTTGTATAACATTTTGGAGCTGAAATTCCAGTTTGTACTAGATTCCTGCTCTGGGAATGCCCCGCAGGGCTGCTCTGACAGCGCAGAGCAATGAAGTACACATATGGCCTACAGGAATGCTGGGAGAGTCCTTGGTGAAGACTTCCCATCACCAAAACCCACATACTGCTGGGTGCATGATCTGGCAGCTCACTAGAGCTATTAGACTGACCCAAATGCTTCCCTCTCTGCATGAGGAAGAAGAGAAATTCTTACCTGAAGACACTCTGCAGAAGGGACAAGCCACGTCTTTCCAAGCCACAGAGGGCAGATGGAGCCAGACTGTGATGAAGCACCATCACAGCCCAACCACTACCTCCCTTCATGGTTTTATCTGGCAGATCTGCATACAGACCAGGCAAAGTCATTTGGCTTCAGGCATTTGGGAAGTTGATGTTCTCATGACCTTAAAAAACTGTGAGCATTCTCTGACCGTTCCTCCCTCCGCCTGAGCTCTACACGATCCCATGGCACAGCTCTCCCGCTTAAGAGTTAGGCCACTTCCTCCCCCCCAAAAAAGAAGTGCCTCCAAAAAAGTTCAGCCCCTTCCTCCAAAACACAGCAAAAAGCACGTGTCTACAGGAGTGAACTTGGGGCAAGACTCGAGTCACAGCCATGAGTTTTCCAAGAGAACAGCTTCGCAAGCAGAGGATCACAGTTGCTTCAATTTCAGTTTGCTGGCTTCCTGAGCCAGCCGGCAAAACAATTCCCAACCTGCTTTAGTTATCCTCTAAGTCACAGAGTCCTGGAATTCTTTCAGTCTTTCCTAAAGGGGTGCGTGTGTGTGTGCAAGTGTAATTATATATATCTGACGCAGAAATTTGAAAGACATATATGGAAAGCAAATTTGCGTCATAATTTGATGAGCAAATCGTATTCACCTCGGTGATGGAATTTTTAAGGATGTTTAGCTGTAGTGCAAGATGAGCCTGAGGAATTATTGGGGCCTTTGGGTGATATGAAAGTCTAAAAATTTGACATAAATCATACCACTAGAGGAGTATACTAATCTCATTTTACTAAGAAAGAACTAACAATTGGGTTTAGCAGCTCATTGTATTAAACACCTTTTCTAGTGATGAGTCAGAAGAATTATGAGACAAATTACGACCTGCTCTCGCAGAACAGAAAGTAATGCGAATCACCTGCTCCCGCCAAGCCGCCTTTCCCTCCCCCCCTCCCCGAATGAAAAGGCATCGTTGATGCCACATGATCATAAGCAGAATGTACTTGAGCTATTTCAAGATAATCGAGGCGCAGCGTCCAAAGAAAGCACGTCTAGCTGTTTTCCTTTGGAGGGGATTCAAAATTTGCAAGACACAATACAAAAGGCTCAGGAAAGCCATCCTCTACCACCTGCTGCTGTGTGTTAAGCCTCTTTTACTTGTAAAAACAACCCATTACTTCGTGCTTGTGTTGCTCCAAAGGTCAGGACGAGCTTATTTTGCTGGCCAGGAATATGAATCGTTTGCTCAGAGAAATCACCCACTTTAAGTATTGGATATACCTTCCTGAACTCTCGCCTTACCTTCAGAAGCTGCCACTGAAGCCTATGAACAGTTCCATACACAGAAGCAGACCTTGGGAAGTTCAGCTCTTTTGAGGAGGGTAACGTAAGGTGGCCAGCTGGAAAAAAAGGGGGGGAACAGAGCAGCTGCACACCTGCCTCGCTCAACCGCCTGCTTGCAAGTGCTGTGTACTCAGAAGAGCTCAGCTCCTGTAGAGGATAAATATTTCTTCCAGCTAACAGGCATCTTTGCATAAAATCAGCACATTTGGAAGCATGTGAAAGAAAATAAATGAAAGAGAAGCAGTGCAGTGTTTACATTACTTTGATACAAATACTTCAAAGCAAACTAGCCACAGCCCTTAAGACTTACTGGGCCAGAGCATCCCTCAGAGGTTTCTGCAAAGTCTCTTGCACAGATCTTTTTATGACTTTATTTCTTAAAAGAAAGCTCACAACCTGCTTCACCACTGTCCTCCTCCGTGGGGAGCTCGCTATGAGCACAGGCGCTGTGTGGACTGAGGGACTGGGTGCCCCTGACTGTCCCCAGGGAAGACGGCACGGCCGGGCTGGACTTTGGCAAGGAGCCTTGGGCAGGGGCTGATGATGTTCAAAGGTGTGAGGATTCCAGCAGAAAGCCTACTTCTGGTACAATCTAAAGCATCTGGGATGCCTTCAGCTTCTCTCACCACAGTCTTTTCACAACCTCATTCTTGGTCACTAAATAGGATTTTTTTTTTAAATTATTTTTATACCAGACTTCTGTCCTTTTATTAGTTTTTAAATATTTTCTTGAAGAATTGTTATGGCAAAAAAGACGGTATCTTGTTGCTGCTCTTGAAAGAGGCAGTCTCTCCGGCGGAGTAAATTCGCTTGCCATAGCTAGACTTCTCATACACACAGCAATGCTTTTAAAGCCAACTTGGGCATCTCTGCATTAAACTGGAGGCTTTCCCCCAGTTTAACATGCAGGATTTAGCTGTCTGAAGAAACCTGTCTCAACTTACCTCATTTAAAAACGTCTTTCCTGCCAGAGCCCTATTACAACATTGAGTACTTTGTGCCTAGAAGGTGCTGTTTACTCCATGCTAAGAACTGTAGAGGGAGGCTTGGTCGTTTGGGGGATTTGTTACACTATTCCAAAAGCACTGGTGCTGTTAAAGCAATAAGTGTTCTTGGGGAGCTAACAGAGAAAGCGCAGCGTATCAGTCTGCCCAGCACTGCCATTATGTATTTTGCAGTAGCCTTTGGATGCTCCAGACAGAGAATAGCAACCCCATGTGCCAGGCAATGTGGGAATACAGAACAAAGCTACTCCCTAACCCAAAAAGTTCATAGGGAAAGGCGATGGCGCGCTTCTAAAAGCATTGCTCCTAATGTATGGAGAACATCTAGCTACTCCTACTTTACAATGCTTTATTGTTGAGTCCAAAAGTTACCATCTGACCTCCACAAGCTCCTCATTTTTGCAGTATTCACAAGTTCTGCTTTGTAGTATCCACTAGCAAAAACAAAGTTGCCAGTGAAATCAGGGTAAGTATGGTGCCTTTTTCCTCCCTTTTTCAAAGGCAGTCCCATCTGTCACCACTTTGTGCTACCAGGGAACTGGCAACTGATGGGCTAAAGAGAGCTCCTGTGAGTGCCTGGTAAAAATGACACCATAGAACATTTTCCCTGGCACCACTAGAGCTCTGCCTCCCCAAGCAAATCCAAATTATCTCTGCCAGGAACGATTCATCCCCAGGGCTCAAGGAAATACCCCTGAAGCTCCCGTTGTCCTTGTTGGAGTGCCCCAGGTCACACCGCAAGTCAGGTGTTTTTCTGATTTTGGAGTAAGGACAGAGCTCTAGTCCTCCCCTGTACTCAGTCTGCTTTAGGTTACTTTGTCCGTACCAAACAGCCACAAAGCCAGGATAACTGGCCACACATGGATTGCTGGCACTGTATATAGACCCTCCAGTATCCGAAATTGTCCCTCCTCCAGCCCACAGGCAGCGCCACGGCCCCAGATGAGGGAAGGCCAAAGAGCCATTACAGGACGCCTGACATGGCCGCCTCTGCTCCGATGGCTCTCGAGAGCGGCGAGGCGTTGGCGTAACGCAGAGGCCTCTCTCCTCTACCACCCAACAAACAGGTGATCCAGGACAAAAGCACCACCAGGTCTTAAGTCCCCTTTCACAGAGGTGCCCTCGGTCCCCCGTCGCATTTGAAGACGGAGACCCTTTTGCATTACAGAAGCAGGGTGCGACACCTGAACAACGCAGTAACCGCACCGACGCCCTCTCGCGAAGCATAAACACCTACTCTCCCGTTGCCAAATTGCATCGCCTCTTGGTAATTATCCCGTGGTTGTTTTGACAAGAAAATTCAAGAATATCCCAGTCCCTTGCTCTTTTTCTCTGAAGGCATACTGTCTGTGACTGAGCTACACAGATTTTAAGGAGGAAGAAAAAAATGTCAAAATATTGGCAGCATCCTCGTGCTGAAGAAGCAATAAAAACAAAGTGGAGGCAAGGGAGTATTTTGTGCTAAACTATTCACCCAGGATAGGCTTCTGCCTGACTGTTTTACAAGTTATGAATTGTAAAGCTACTCACAAGACTTAATAGATGCTAAATTTGCCATACTAACCTGCGCTATCATTCCTGTTATCCAAAGTGTTTATTGCAAAACTTTACTGCAATAATTAGTTCTAAAACATTAGACTTCATTTCTTTTATCTAAAAAAAACCCCAGTGACCAGAATATAAATAGCTTTTAATTAGCATTATTTTTAAAAGCCTGCACATGAGATAAAACTGAAAAATTATGTTTCCAGCAAGGACTGCATATCCAGCCCCAACAATATATAGGGAGCATGCGTTTTCATACATATATAAAAACAATTTTTAAATTTTAAAGTGCATTATATAAATGTGTGTGTATATACACATGTGTACATATATAAATTGAAAACGTTTGAAGTGAATTTTATTTATTTGTGTCCTTACGAGGTGAAGACATGAAGAACAAAAAGGTATCGGGATGTCTCCCCTTTGGTTTTAAAGGTAGCAGGAGCAATTCACAAGATGACTAAGTTGCCTGCACATCTCCAGTTTACCTCAGATTCCTCATGCACTTAAACTGCAAAGCTCAGATCAGTGCGTGCTAAATTTTGGCTGATGCAGAGAAGACATTAAAAGCAACCCTGAGGTGCGAATATTGTGTGTCCAGGAAGATAAGAGGATGAAATTAATGTCCTTTTACCTGGAAGGGGAGGACACTGCTCAGTCAGGGTAACGCAGGCTACGGCAGCACCGTCTGCCTCGATAAACTGAGGTTACAGTCAGGAATAAACCCTCTGCAATACAACTGTACCTGCAGTGAAATGAGGCGGAGACGTAGCTGACTGGCAGTTTCAGGTTAGAGAGTTCTTGTCTTCTGCACCCTGAGATAAAGATTTGGCAGGGTGGGAGAGGAGAGGGAGAGGCCACAAGCTATTAGGGCACCCACATTTGAGAACTTTGCCTATGGTCTGGTCTATCACAAAAATCAGTATGGTAGCAAACTCACAGAATGAGAATGGACCCAATACAGAAGTGCAAACCTCATTTTGCTGCTGAAATACTTTACCCAAAGAGCTGCCCATATCCTAGCACTGAGGTTTCTACTTGGAGTGTTGCTTCTGTTACTAGGAGCAGTGGGGATGTCTTCAGTGGTGTAAGCTTAAGCAGGATGCTTATGGAGGGAGTTTATTTACTGTGATGTAGTTTAAAAACTTATTTAATTGGTAGGATCTTTACTCCTTATTTTTTCACTCTTTCTAAGAAATAATTTTCCTGTGGATTTCACCATGCTCCCAAATTTATGCACAGCTTATGTTCTACTTCCTGATGCAAAAGAAAATTTTAAGACTATTATATTCCTTTGGAAAGGTGAACATTTAGGACTAAATTAAAGAGGAGAAGAATGTACCTAACATTTTCTCCTGAAGCAGCCAAAAGTCTTTTTGCACAGGAGACAAAACTCTTCCCAAGCAGCAGGCTTTCCAAAGGAACGTATTCATCCAGGAATTAGGGAACATCGCAAAGCTAATCAACCTTCTGCTTTAAGTATGAGGTGCTTTACCTTGCTTATGCCTTCCCTCAGAAACGCAAGGCAAGATGGTACCTATGCTGGCCCTCGGCCGGTGTACTTGCTTCTCTTGGGAGGCAAGGAGAGAACAAGAAGTGCTTCACGCACTACTGGAAGGCACAGAGTGCAGCGTAAAAATTATGGCAAGAAAATGTATAGCACACTCTGGCATTGACATTTTCTGGGGACGTAGATTAAATGTTGATGTGTGAATTAGCTGTGGCTCCAACAACGCAAAACCCTGAATAAACCTAAATAACCTGAAATTTCTGAGAGAAACCATACCTTCCTCTACCTCAGCATCACTAACGCTGCCACATCATTCTTCCATGAGGGCTAAAAGGACTGTCATTACAGGAGATTTTTGGCTTTACCACATTTCTTTCTTAAACAGTTTGTTCTGTCAAAGATCTTCTCTTTTCTACTTCTCCCCTTTGCATGGCAGGCTACTGGAAAAATAGATTGGGAGGGTCCTCAGTAGCATTTCTGTACTATTCATGGGTCTCTTTGCACTGAACACTGCTTCTGCAAATTTCTGTGTTTGCAGTGTCTCATGTATCATAAGTGCGTTGGAAATATAATGAAAAAATACATGAAGCCAATATATTTCTGTGATCAAAATTTCTTGAATTCTCATCAATAATGGGACCAGTAACTATTATTATTTTGAGAGATAAGATTTTTGCCTATACATTTGATTTACATTAACCAGCTGTTGTATGCTCCGATTTTCCTTCTAAACCACAGAGGAGACGCACAGCTTTCTGTGAACTATTACACAGCTCATATACGAATCAACCTAGAATTGTTGTGGTGGAGGTGGTGCTTCACACCTATATTCAAAACCTTTTGGATATCCTATATTCTATACCAACTGCTGAATCATAAGGACAGTTTGTACAGCTCTCTGCAGTCACTAATACTCAGTTTTGAGTCTTCTCCTGCCAGTTAATACAATGATTCTAGTTGGTGAAAGCACCGGTACCATCTACTCTAAGCTGGGGCAACAGCAGAGCATCATCTGTGTCTATCTGAAATAGGTCACATCAATTCACCTTACTCAGTGTCATTTCTCAAATCCTATCTGCTGCCTCTGTGATTTTGATCAGAAAAATTGCTAAAACTACGATATGTAGAGAGCTTTATTAAGAACAACAGTAACCCCTACTGGATTGTGATGGTCTCCCTGGAAACCTAAGAGATAAAACACCTTGTACTGCTTCGTGGAAAAAACATAGCCCGCATAACCATGATGAAGAACAAGTCATTCCTCGCTTGTAATAAATTTCGGTGTCATCATTTCCTTGATTAAAATGGAAATCCTGCTGAATTTACACTCAAGCTCCCTGAAAGACATCTGTTCCTTGCAAATTCAAAGTCAGGGCATTTTTTTTGTATTTACAGATAAGTTATGAAACCAGGCTTGTGCCAGCTAGTTTGTTTCTGCGTTCAAAATTACAAGTACTAGAACGTATTTCTTTATGTGCCTGAAAATAAGAGCCTTCACGTATGATGAACAATCTAAAAAGATTACCACAATCTGCTGAATGCATGTCCTAAACTCATCTGAGTCCTCTTCAAGCATACTGGGGTTTGTGCAGGGCTGCAGGGAGGAGAAATGGGAACAGAGGTACCATAAGCTATTGTAACAGAAATCTCCCAGTCTCGTTCAACACCACGTATATCAGTATCACAAATTCAGCATTCCAGTTCTTTCTGCATACGTAGTGTTTCTGATAAATGAAGAATATGTTAGCGGAGCTATTTTCAGTGACATTGTACTATCCTGTCAGAAAAGTTGGAGCAGTGTTTCTGCGAGTTTTTTTCTAGACAATTATCTCAAAGTAAGGTCTCCTTTTTCATTACTGGAAATCAGAATCAGAGTCCCTCTGAGCTACCACAGAAGCTTTCTGGTATGCTGGAAAAATAAACAGAAAGGGACAAACAGGAAAAGAGAAAACCTGAATCAATGTCTAACAGCAGATATAACCTTAATTAATTAATCTGCTTAGTGGTAAACATTCAAGATTGGATTTTATGCATGACTTGTTTCATAGGAATTCTACCTTTGCTTACCAACCTGAAGTAATCAAGCTTGGTCACAATACAAAGGTGATGGAAAAAAGGCATCTGGATTACAGATGATTAAATAAGTGAGCTGGAGAAGAAGAAGGATATTCTGCATAGATAGTGTTACAGAGATCCCAGTGAATCTGAGAAACAGAGAGAGCAAAGACTGGGCAATTTCAAAAGCTCTTACAGGTACATACCAGACACATGCCTTTTCATACTGAAAATTTTTTCCACATTTAGTTCAATTCACCTTAAAAGTTGAATTTTCCAAAAGGTGTTCAACAACTTTGTGAAAATGAAGCCCCTTTAAGCTATTTTGAAAGCAAAACCCCAAATTGTGGCCACTTTGGGAAATCTCAGCCACTCAGCACCAATTTGTGTTAACTTGCTGCCGCACTAGGTGTGCAGCAACATGAACCCTGTTTTAAGTGCTTCGCAGAGGCATACCTACTCCATTTCGGCACTTAGGTCCCTTTTCCGATTTGTGGGAAACACCAGGCCCTCAAGCTAGCCAACAGAACCTACTGGAGAGACTGGTGTGCCTCAGACTCTACTCCTCTTCAGCCTCCTAGCTTTACATTATATATATATGTGTGGGTGTGGGTAGAATGCATATATGTATATGTAAAATAAAAATTCCTGTTTTCTAATGTTTAAGAGCTCTCTCTTAGTCCCCTCCAGGCTAACAGAAGCACCCACCCCTGAAAACAGAGAAACATAAAAGCACTGGGGTAAAGCCACTGACTTCAATACAGTCAAATCTATCGGTATCTGCAGGATTCGGCTACTGTTTGTTCATAAGCTGTTACGGAAAACAAATGAAGACACCTACCTGAAGAAGAAAACTGTCAGCGTAGTAACTATTTCTTTTCCCTTCTTCAAAACAAGCTTAAATTGCTCAAATGCCCCAAAGTCATGTCAGTTCAGGACTGCTTACAGCATTCCTGCAATAAATGGTATTTTTTTCTTATTTTAATATTTCACTACCATTACTTGATGCTTTTACCTTGCCAGCATGAAGTTACATTGCAGTCTGTTAAAACGTCTGTTTGACATTTGATAATGTCAGTTTGACAAATGAGTTCTTAATTGCATAAATGCCCAGGATTTCATGTAAAGCAACCCTGGGCTATCCTGTACGTAAAATTTCTACTAGAACTATGTGAAGTAGACCGTGGACAGATACTAAGACAAATCAGTCCTAAGATAAAATCTAGGACAGATTGATCTGTCACGTGTAAAGCCAAACCTCCTTCTGTGCTGGGTGTCCTAAGAATGTGAAAAAAATCAGTAACAGCAAACAATTTAGACACAGGACTAACCAAGTTATCACCTATGCTCCTGGGACAGCCCCAGAAAATCTTTCCGTCCTATTAACATCTCAGATGTCTGCACTAGCTATCTATGAGAAGATGAAATGTCATCCTTCCCTTTGAATTTCCAACCTAAATATTTGCATTAAAAGAGTTGTAAGAATAAGAGTTTGCCATCAGAATGCTTTTTTCTCTGGAGTTCACCCCTCATTCTCTGTTTCATCAGTACTTTTCTTTAATAGTTCCTTCACAGTAAGAAAATTCACCCCATCAGTAATAACAGTGCCTCTATATCTCATTATGTAAATATGTATTTGAAGACTTTAAAACACACTGTTTGAGCCAGTCATTAAAAACCTAAAAATCCATTACCATTAAATTTAGAATCAGCACCTAACTTGAAAATCAATACCGCACATATTAAAACCCAAAAAACTATCAGATTATGATGTCAAAAATAACAAGAATGATTAAAACACAACCCCTTATATTCACTGACCAGATTTCTTTCTGAAGAAATTAATCAGGCTGTCTAGGTGGAAGTTGCTTTTTCACTATTCTGTCATGCAAATTCACAGCACAATCAGCAATTTCAGCTATAAAGAATACAACTACACCTTCAGCAAAGACCTCAATGCCTGTAAGGATTTACAGAAATCAAAGCAACAGGGTGAACATATCACATTTATATGCAATCTGGTAAATATTTTAATGTGTTTTTCTTCAAGAATAATTTTTAATTAAGAAATAAAACTTCTGTCTAAAAAAGTTACAGCAGTTTCTTGCACATCTAAAATTTCTAGAACAGTTAAACATTCTAGAACGTGAGTTTTCTAACATTTTCATCACTGTATGTACTCAAACAACATTGCTAATTTATTCAGATGCTTTCATGAATAATTACTAGAAAACACAAACCTGTTATTCTGTTAGTCTATCATCAGAAAGGAACAGCTATCTAGTGGATACTTTGAAAAATATAAATAATTGCAACTATTAAATATTAATATAGAAATATAAAATATATAATATGAAATATAAATAATTGCAACTGTTAAATTATTAACTGCAACATGAATGCACTGTAGCATTTTATTTTTCTTAATAGTCCCCTTTTTCTATTTAGGCTAATGTTGGGAACGCAAGGCCTGATTTCAAGCTTTGCCTATGCGACAGATGACTTCTGGCATAGCAAGGTTTTCCAAGGATGTGACAACACGTAAATTCTAACACCGTTGAGAAAGCAAAAGCCCTTTTTAAGGACATCCTTACACGGCAAACCTGTATTCTTACTTCTAAAAGCTTGGTGTTTGGTTTTTTTTTTCAAGGTGGGAGAGGAGCACTGTTAGGTTTATTGTATTGGCACAAAGCACCACTTTTCTGCTGCCGCTCTATTGACTCAGGAGGCGAGGAGAGCTCACTTACTTCTGTATCAGCAAAGGATCCTCTGCTCCCACATGGCTTACATCTCTTTTTTAAGCATGTGTGAAATAACCTAATAAATGTTACACTCCCCAAATGGACTGCTTTCTCTCTGCCTTGGTGGGCTTTCCTTGTCTGATTTCAAGCCAAGGGCTTTGCAAGTAGTAAGCAGCACGTTTGCAAAAAAAAGGAGCATTAAGTTATGGGCTTGATCTAGTAATTATTAAATCAGCAGGCGCTGAATTAGATTAAATCTTCTATTACAGCCCACAAAAAACCTCACAGTGGAAACACCTGCATTACAAACATTATAGGACGTGACTCCACTTGTTAGCAAAATGTTTCTATTTATGGCAACAGGAAGAAATTAAGAGCTGTATCCATAAAACATGACCAGGACAGACAGAATCAATCAGCAATTGCTCCTATTGCTAGCATTGTGATTTCCAGTACTGACCCATTACAAAGGGATATCTCTGTTTCCTTCATAAGCTTCTCCCTCCAACCTTCTCTCATAGAATATAAATGTCATTTTGGAAGCTTGAAACCAAAGTGTTTTTCTTACCAAATGCTATTTTCCTTCATCGTATGCTGAGAATGAATGGTTCTTCTTGAACATTCAGCTGCTAAAGAGAAAGAAAAAGCGCGTATCAAATTTTCATTCTGTCCACTTTGACAAAGGCTCTTTTTCACGTTAAGGGCTTAAAGGGAAATGAAGACATTAAACCTCAAAATACAGGTGCAGTCAGACTGATTCTCTACCTGTGCAGATTCATGAGACTCCTTTTAATGGATTTCTTGAGAAAATGAGGTGAAGAAGAAATTATGCAGATGCATAAAGAGCAGAGTATACCACAGGGAAAATGCTGGTAGAATAATGAGAGCTGGGATCCTAGCGCAGTCATATTTTGAATATTTTGCCATGCCTGTCTTCAGTGACATCTCAGTCAACAACCGAATACAGGTCTGAACAGCCCGCTTCGCTAGCTGGCACGTCACCGGGGATTGCCACCAGTGCCTAAAAGGTAAATTACCCTGAATGAAAAGGGTTAAAGCAGCTGTGCAAAACATCAAATCACTTTTTGGATGTCAAAATTATTGGTAATATTATGGCTTGCCGGGAATTTAAAAAAAAAAAAAAAGCTAGGTGATCCAGTATAAACCTACCTTGGATAAAGGAAGATTTGGGGAATTTTCTGTTTCTTACCTGGCAACAGCACTTATCCAAAGTACTTCAGGAAAATATATTAAAACCATGTCAATTCCTTCTGCTATTCTTCTAAGAAAATTTTAAGGTTGTTATAACTAAAACCAGCTTTGAGAAAGCAGTTGAGCCTCGGACAAGCCACCCTTTCCGCTTCTTGGCTGTGCAGCCTTTCCTGAAGATTTGCCCACTGCTTTAGACGTTTTCTATGAAGCATCAGTGACAACCACATCACACAGAACTTTGGGGGTTTATGTATACAAAACACATTTTAGAGGCATTTAGTACTGCACGTGTTTTATTGAAGAATGAATGAGTAAAACAGCCTTGCTGATTAAGCTGCTCTGGAAATGGTAATCAATTGAAATTTCAGGTGTCAAAGCAGAGTAAGATTATAAAACGTGCTTCAGAAGAACCCTTAAACTAATGTTATTTTAAATGTATACTTTTTAACCAGGTTCCAAAGCACTTTGGGAGCTACTTTTTACATGTCTTCTGAGTACCACTGTAACTATTTTGTAATAGGAAAGGAAAACAAATTTCAAGCACTGTTTATGGAAGGGGATTTTTGATCAAATAATGCATTGTACAGAACACCAAAAACATTCACCGTTGGTCAAACACTGTAGGAGAATGTTATCCAACACAGCACCGACACATGCTAACTGTTACATCCTAATAAATACACACTTAAGCAAATGGCAAAAATGATTTTAAAGTAGCTGTCACCGGGTATCTAATAAAATTCTATTACAATGACTTTCTATGATACAAAAATAATAATTAATCATCATCATCTTTAGAATAATAGGTGTAATACAACAGTTACACTTGCTCACTATACAGATACTCAGTCCATTGGTGAGAGACTGCAATTAAAGTCGTTGCCTATCCTTACACAGCTCTATAAATGCACGGCTGTTACATTAACACATCACGGATAATTGCTTTTACTGTAGTTACTTTAAAGTACCTGTAAACAAAAAAACCCAAGAAATCGCCCAAGAAATGGCTTGGTTTGTACATATCTTATCTATTATATTACAGGAGCATCTTAAGCAAGGATGACGCTCTTGGCACTGTACACGTAAGTGTAGGTTGATAATCTCTGAAACGACCAACACGACACAGCATACTGCACAGCTACTGTAAATTCTAGCTTCTTACATAAACTAACTTTTGTACACCGAGTATGAACGGTTTGCATAGTTGCACAGTAATAGTTATTCACACAGGGGTTTTTAAGACTATACTTAAAATATGGGCAGCTAACATTCAGGCCAGCAGTCTGCTTTTTAAAAAAAGAATCCACAAACTTAATTTCATAGGCTGCTAACCAGATATTGCTCGTACATTTAAATTACAGCAGGAGAAATAGGCTATCTCTTAACTTACATTAACTGTAAAATACACTGGTTTATCAAAATACTAATTGTACTTAATACTCCTTTTTTGCTTTTGAGGACAAACACGCAAAACTAGATTTAAAAGAAAAAAATCACTGCTAGTAAATAAAGCCAATTTAAAGCAATAGAAAATTAGTCTGAACCCACTTGTGCTACTTGCTTTGTCTGAAGTTGCAAGGAGAAAAAAATGCATTTGAATAATACTGATGCCCCCAAAATATTATATTTCTTCTGATACTTTAAGGACTATTGTATATTTATGAGCTTTTACCAAAGGCATATATTTATGAGAGAAGTGTCACTTTTGAAAGCAAAGGGAATTAGCCAGTAATTCATAAAATTTCTGAGATGCTCAAGAGCTTCAGGTAACAGTGACTATGGAAAAAGCTCCACAGATATACTGACAGGTAGCGATTCACATCACACTTTTACAGTTGGTGTATTTTTTTTCATTAAGAATCTATAAATTTATTAGAAAAAAGTGCATTAATTATCGGCAGCCATTGGAAGGTTCTTGCTTTTTCGTATGCCATCAGAGTTGCATATTAAATGATGCATTTTTTAAGTTTTTCTTTGCATGCTTTATCTATTTACAAGAAAATGCATTCCCAAGCAAGTAATAAGCGTGAGTAACATACAAGACTGAAATGCAGCTGTTACAAGCTTTAGGATAAATGCAAAGTTCCATCAAGTTACTCTATGTAGATCACTGCAGAACTTCACAAGTACCAAGAGTTTAAAATGAAACAATAAGCACTTAATTTAAGAAGTGCTGCATTAATTTACAAGCCTGAAGCTCACCAACTACACAACTGAACTGCATTTAATTTAGTTCAGGACATGAAAGTACGGGTTTTTTTGAAAGAAAAATTCCATTCAGATAAAGTTTTCTTTAGCCTACAAACTCCACAACTTAATTTGAATTTTTTTTTTTTTTTTTTTTAAATTTGGTAGAGAAGACCTTAAGTAAATTCTGTCAGCTTGTACTTTCCCAGCAAGGTGGACCCTAGCATCTGTCTCAATGTTTTGCAGTTGTTTTGAGAGCGCAGACTGGGGGTTTTGTGGCAAGTGAAACTGCTCTCATTGTCGATCGGTGTAATTCTCCTAGCGTATTTCACAGAGTTGTCAAACATTTATGTCTCTAAGCTACGCATCTGTATAAAATTTTATTCAGATTACTACTGCAGAGCTATTACTTCAGAGACTATAAAGCTATCCACATTCTTAGGTGTCCATACATTTCTCATTGAACAGCAAACTTCAACACAACAGTTCTTGTAAGACTGTTTATTGAATTTAACAGTTCAGACGGAGTTTAGATGCAGTTTGTATAAAAACCCCTCTCTTTTCACGTAAACTGCAATCAAAAATAACTTTACAAAATAGTAAGAGACTTACTGAGGTCGTAAGTTTCCTAGCATGTAAAACTATACAGTATTTGTGCATGCTATTTGATTTCCTTCTTTGTAACAGAGGAGTTGTTAAAAGGAGTTTCTTTGTTTTTTTAAATCTCAAGGTAGTCTATGAAATGGAATCGTCATCACAATTCGGATATACAAGATCAAAACTGGCACAGAGGAACATAATATTTTTTTTCCCAAAAAGTTGAGGCAGCTTTTGTTGAATGGTGTCTGCATCGGCAAATTTTTTTAACAAACTCTGGTGGCTTTGAAGCATCAGAGAGAATCCTTACTTTCTTTTGAGATCTTGAAAAAAAAAAGAAAATTTCCCACAGGTGCAGACAGGTAAGGAGGAAAAGAAGTAGCAGCTTGTTTCCTACAAACAGCCCAACGCCATGCGCAGCTGCCCAGCATCTCAAAACAAAATTGAACTTGACGTCACAGGGAGGCATATCCCCCCTCCTGTTACAAGCACATCTCCCGGGGAGAGGGAAGCAAGCACGAGGGTAAAGCGTAAGTCTACTTTTCATGCATAGCTACTGTGCGCTGCCCCGCGTCCGCGGCGCTTCGTCAAACATCCGAGTTGGAGCTGAGGTTTGTTAACCTGGGGTCTGCGTTGATCTCGTATCTGTAGTGGTAGCCCTCCATGTGATCCCTACAGGCATCTCTGATGTTGTGCATCCACTTTTTGATTCCCTTTCGGTTCAAGTACAAAACCAGAAGGAAAATGGCCCCGATGAGAGCCAAGACTATCCCTAGGAAGACGTACGAAGTCTGTAGCTGGGAGGGCAGGTCTACGGGTACGGAGCAGTTCAGGTCCGAGCTGTTGATCTTCAGCAAGGCTTTGCCCAGCATCTTGTTGGGGTGGGTGCAGGTCAGGGCTTCTTTGCTCTCTACCTGGTCGCTCTCCTTGAGCCAGGCCACCAGGTCCTCAATGGCGCAGTCGCAGACCCAGGCGTTGCGGCCCAGGCCGATGCGCCGGAGGGCGGGCAGGCTGCGGAACTGGGCCAGGGTGCTGTTCCTCAGCACGCCCAGGGAGTTGTCGCTGAGGTTGAGGCTCTGCAGCTGGCTCAGCCCCTGGAAGGAGACGTTTCGCAGGCCCACCAGGGAGTTGTTGCTGAGGTCCAGCTGCCGCAGGGCGGGCAGGGCGGCAAACATGCCGGCGGGCAGCAGCAGCAGCCCGTTGTCGGCCAGCTCCAGGCGGCTGAGGTTGCGCAGGGCGCCGGTCTGCAGCACGGCGGCCAGGCTGAGGAGGACGCCGTGGTCGCGCAGGGCGCCGCGGAGGGCCAGCTCCTCCAGCGGGCTGCCGCCCTCCCCGAAGGCCTGCGGGCTGAGGGCCACCAGGGGGTTGCCGCTTAGGTCCAGCTGCCGCAGGGAGGGCAGGGCGGCGAGGGCGCCGGCCTCCACGGCCCGCAGGTGGTTGCCGCTGAGGTTGAGGGCGCTGAGGTCGGGCAGGCGCTGGGCGGGGAAGGCGCCGGCGGGCAGGCGGGCCAGGCGGTTGCCGGTGATGAAGAGGTTGCGCACGTAGGGCGGCAGGTCGGGCGGCACCTCCGTCAGGTTCCTGTTCACGCACTTCACCGTCTTGGCCGCCTCGGAGCACTCGCAGAGGGCCGGGCAGCCGCCGGGCTGCTGCACCGAGCCGCAGCCCAGCAGGAGGGGCAGCAGCAGCCCCAAGCAGAGCGCGCCGCGCCCCGGCATCGCGCCCGGCCCGGCCCGGCCCCACACACAACTTTCCCTTCCGGGCGCCTTCGGCTCCGGGCGGCGTGGCGAGGCGAGGCGGGGGGCGGCTCCCGCCGGGGCGCTGCCCGCGGGCAGCCCCTTCTCCGGGGGCAGGCGCTTCCCCTTCGGGGCTGGCTCCGCTCCGCTTCCCGCAGCGAGACCTGCGGCAGGGGAGGAAAGGGAGAGGGCAGCGGCGGGGCGGTGCGGGGCGGCTCGGCTCCCCTCCGCTCGCCCGCCCTCCCCCGGCCCCGCGTCTCGCCCCCGGCCCCGACACGTGGCTCGTCCGAGCGGCCCCGGGGCAGCGCGGGGGAACCCACCGAGGAACAAGTTTTGCCCCGCTTCCAGCTCACGCCGCCTCCTCCCCGCCCGGCCGGCGGCTCCGCTGGCGGAGCACGGAGGGGAAGGGAGGGGAAGGTCTAACCCGGCGCCCCCCACCGCGTCCCACAGCTCCCCTGCCTGCCGCCCCCGCCCCGGCGCTCTCCCTCCGCTCCGCGCCACGACCGGTACAAACTCCCTCCCGCAAAACGCACCGCCGAGCCGAGCCCGGTCCGGTCCCGGTCCCTCACCTCCCGCTGCCGTCCCGCTCCAGAGCAAACTCCGCCGGAGCGAGCAGCCACCGCCGACTGCCCCCGGCCCCGCCGCCAACTCCGCGCCCACCCTCGCCGCGCCTGGCCCTGCCTCCGCTGGCAGGAGAAACCAACCGCCGCCCCGGCCGGGGGGAGTCGCCGGCCACTCCTGCCCCGAGGGGCGGCCCCGCCACCGCCCGCGCCCCGCCCGGCTCCCGCCCGCTGCCCCGCGCCCCTGCTCCGCCGCCGCCGCCAGCCGGCCGGGCCCGGGAGCCTGCCGGGAGGGCCCGCTCGGCCCCTCCCCGCTCCCCTTGCCCCCCGGCCCGGGTGGTGCTGCCGGAGGCTCACCTTGCTGTGGAGCGGAGCCGCTCCATGTGGCGCTCCCCTCAGCGCGGCGGAGGGGCGGGGGGCTCGGCTCGGCTCGGCACGGGGGGGACTGCCGGCAGCCCCGCCAGGGGAGCGCCGGCGGCGGCGAGCGGTGCCAGAGCCCCGTGCCCCGTGCCCCGCTCCCCGCCTTGGCAGCGCCGTACCTGTGTCTCGCCCCGACGCGGCGGCCGGAGCCCGGCTGCTGGGTGCCGTTCCCCGCAGCTCACCCGCCCGGCGCGCTCAGGCCGGCAGGACTGGGAGGTCCCGAGGGGCTCCTGGGGCGGGGGCGCCCGGCACGGCCGCCCCCGCCGCCCGCCCTGCGCCCGGGTGCGGGGAGGAGGCGTGGAGCAACGCCAGCAATAAAATACACCGAACGGGCTCCAAAACTGAAGCAAAAAAGAAAAACACCCCACCCCCCCAAAAAACCCCAAACCAAAACAAAACCCGCCGGGATATTTAGAGGTCCTACAATAAATAATAGCAAACATTAACGAAAAAAAAAAAAAGCCACAAATTGGCAGCTTAAGTTTGAGATTTCAACTTTATTACGGTGAGGAAAAAGCCTCAATATCTGTCTGTATGTAAAATATTTACCAGTTTCCGTCGCTATGGCGGTCCCAGAGCCTCCCGGGCACGGCTGAACAAGCCGGGTGGTACAAATGCTGTTTTGTAGAGGGTTCCTTCACGGAGGGGGTGTTTGAGGAAGAGGTGTTTGGTGGGAGCTGTCATGGGGGCCGTATTGGGCCACTGGTCCCTATGAAGTGATTGAGGTAGTTAAATAACATCTGATTAATGCGGAAGACATAGCAGTATGTTCAAATAACTGTTTTCAGCAATGTGAATCTGAGCGCTTTGGGTCTGTGACTCCTTTGGGCTTTCCTTACCCTTCTGATGACTGCTTACACAAGATTTCCTTCTCCCTGTATGTCAGTTACACCTCTTCTGCTTTCCCGATAAACCAGGTTCCTTTTTTTTGGTAACGTCAGCAGAGATCTTACAGCTGTCAAAAGCCATAGGGGAAAAGAACAGGTGAATCCAATATGAAGTTGTGAGAAAATCACCCCCTTCAGAATCTGGGGAATAATGAGCGAAAACACCGATTTCTGTGGGATTGCTGTCCCCTCTTTGGCCTGATAATGGTATGACGGTGCAGAAAAGACTGGGACTGGGGTGGCAGGCAGGGGCTGCCCAGCTGATAGACCAGGGTGCTCTTTACATGAAGATTATGGAGTAAAGGAAATAACGGAGTGGCTGAAGTAACAGTGACACAGCTGCTATCTTGGACTCTCAAGCAGTTCCAGGAGTGTGAGAAGTTATTGCTTTGATGTTGAGTTGGAGAAGCAGTAGTGCTACATTGCAGGAGTTTTTAGTTTGTTAAAAGGTCTTTGGATGAGGTTATCCTCCCCCTCTACTCTGCCCTGGTGAGACCCCACCTGGAGTACTGTGTCCAGTTCTGGGCTCCCCAGTTCAAGAAAGATGAGGAACTCCTAGAAAGTGTCCAGAGGAGAGCAACTAGGATGATTAGGGGACTG